>MU277208.1:218079-506066 GCA_022160305.1 Artomyces pyxidatus | reverse complement strand
ATCTATCCCCAGAGGCAGCCGTGTAGTGGCCAGTACGTTCGGCAAGCTTACCTCTAGTCGCGCGAGCCAATCTCTGGGCGCGTTTTGTCACGTGATGGCTGACGCGAGGACATGTGGCGAAGTTCGCGTCCGCGTTCGGTGACTCTCCTCTTTCCCCGCATCCATGAAGTTCTACATCGACGAACTTCCAGTGCGTACATCACAACCATTCCATTTTTTCAAGCACTCTGAGCTACAACTGCGTAGATTGTCTTCCCTTATGACCGAATATATCCTGGTCAGTCGACCTCGAATGGCAACGCTTCGGTGGGTCCGGGATTGACTGCCCCTCACAGAGCAATATGCCTACATGTGCGATCTCAAGCGGACATTGGACGCAACAGTGAGCTATCTAGCACATATTGGTGTTTGGTGACGATGCTCACTGCACGCAGGGCCATTGTGTGCTTGAGATGCCGTCCGGGACTGGCAAAACGGTCTCCCTTCTGTCCTTGATCGTTTCGTACCAACAAGTCAGCAACCACATGATGCTTTGGCATGTATGACATGTTAATATCAAGTTTACATTACCAGTTCTTCCCAACGAAACGCAAGCTCATATACTGCTCCCGCACGGTGCCCGAAATCGAGAAGGCCCTCGCCGAACTGAAGCGGCTCATGGCGTACCGCGTGAGCACCGCAGAGACAGAAGAGCAGCGTGAGAAGGAGAAGAACTTCATGGGTCTTGGCCTTACGAGTCGAAAGAATCTGTGCATCCATCCCGAAGTTCGTACTTATACCTTCCATGTCTCCCTTTCCCCCTAATCGCATTCGTCTTCGCGTGGCATAGGTATCGAAAGAGAAGAAGGGGAAGGTTGTCGATGCGCGGTGTCGGGATCTCACAAACGCGGCCACGGTCAATCGCGCACGTGAGAATCCCGGCTCTGTCGACGTGTGTAGCTTCCATGAGGTGCGTCATGTATTCTTCCCGCTCCGGCCATCTAACCATCTACCTGTCAGAATCTCGCGGATATTGAGGGCGGGCAGCTGATCCCTCCAGGAGTTTGGACTCTTGCAGATGTTCTACAATACGGGCGAGACCATGGGACGTGTCCTTACTTCACGGTCCGGCGCATGGTACGTCTACCCCTCTACTCACACAAATATGGAGTGTTGATAGAGGGTTAAGATGCCGTTCGTTGACGTCGTCATCTACTCGTTCCATTATCTACTAGATCCGAAAGTCGCGGAGCAGGTATCGAAAGATATGTCTAAGGATTCCATCGTCGTGTTCGATGAAGCCCACAACATTGGTGCGTCTGTCTCCCGCAGCCGCAGCACTTTGATTCCTGCGAGTTATTGATGACTGGAAAAAGACAACGTATGTCTTGAGTCGTTGAGTATCGACCTTACCCGCCCGATGCTCGATTCCGCGGCGCGCAGTGTCAATAAATTAGCTGACCAGATCGATGAGTGCGTCAGAGCTGTGCACGCCATATAACAGGGGACGCTCATATGTCGTAAAGAATTAAGAAGACAGATGCATCAAAACTACAAGATGAATACGCGAAACTTGTCGAGGGACTTCAGGAAGCAGCAGCAGACGAAGATACCTTCATGAGCAACCCTGGTTGGGATCTTCATGCCGTCCCTGCATCGATAAGTTGACCTAACTCGATCTAGTATTGCCGGAGGATCTCTTGACCGAGGCGGTTCCCGGAAATATCCGCAAGGCTGAACATTTCGTAGCTTTCCTCAAGCGCTTTGTCGAATATCTTAAGGTGCGCCGTCAAAGTTGTTACGTGGACCCTGATTTATAAAGCACACCTTAGACGCGAATGCGCGTGTTGCACGTCGTCGCAGAAACGCCGCTGTCATTTCTCCAACATCTCAAAGATATTACCTATATTGAGCGGAGACCTCTACGGCACGTCCAGAGCATGTTTGTCACATGTAGATCCGCTAAGCCCAAACAGATTTTGTGCCGAGCGCCTGCAATCACTCGTGCGCACACTAGAACTCAGTCGCTTGGACGAGTATAATTCGTTGCAAAAAGTGGCTGGCTTTGCCACGCTTGTATCGACTTATGAGAAGGGTATATGTCCCCGTGCAATAACTCCTTCTACCATTATTTACCACGGCCCCCTAGGCTTCCTCTTGATTCTCGAGCCATTTGAAACAGAGAACGCCACCGTCCCTAACCCTATCTTCCACTTCGCGTACGTATCTTCTCCTCCCCTCGGTCACCCTCACCGACAAAGTCCTCCCCAGATGTCTGGACCCCGCTATCGCCATCAAGCCCGTTTTTGAGCGCTTCAGCAGCGTCGTGATCACGTCCGGGACGATCTCACCCCTGGACATGTACCCCAAAATGCTGCAGTTCACGCCCGTCGTGCAGGAAACGTACGCGATGACGCTGACGCGGAATGCGTTCCTGCCGCTGGTGATCACGCGCGGAAGCGACCAGGTGGCCATCAGCTCGCGCTTTGAGGTGCGTAACGACCCCGCCGTGGTGCGAAATTTCGGGAGCATCCTCGTCGAGTACAGCAAGATCGTGCCGGACGGTGTCGTAGCGTTCTTCCCCAGCTACTTGTACATGGAGTCAATTGTGGCTGCGTGGAACGACATGGTATGTGCGACTTCAGGGCTGCGGCGCTCGGCTGACGGTATGGATACCGCAGGGAATTTTGAACGAGGTGTGGAAGCACAAGCTGATTTTTGTGGAGACACCAGATGCCAACGAGACGAGCATCGCGCTAGAAAACTATCGGAGGGTGCGTCTGCTCGGTTCGGACCCCAGCGGGTGACTGACGGATACAGGCGTGCGACAACGGGCGCGGAGCCGTGCTGCTGTCCGTCGCTCGAGGGAAGGTATCCGAGGGGATTGATTTTGACCACAATTACGGACGCGCGGTCATTATGTTTGGGTGCGCACGCAGCGTACTGAAGGGGCAGGACGTGCAACTGACGATGCGCGCAGCGTGCCGTACCAGTACACAGAAAATCGGATCCTCAAGGCGCGGCTGGAGTATCTGCGCGACGCGTATCGAATTCGCGAGTCCGAATTCCTGGGCTTCGATGCGATCCGGAACGCAGCCCAGTGTGTGGGCCGGGCGCTGCGAGGCAAGACGGACTGGGGTCTGATGGTGTTTGCTGATAAGGTTGGTGGTGCATGGACGTCGGGAAGCACGCCACTGACGGGAAGTTGCAGCGGTTCGCGCGGGCAGACAAGCGGGCGAAGCTGCCTCGGTGGATCAACCAGTACATCACCGAGACGGCGGCGAACCTGTCGACGGACATGGCGCTGACGGTGTCGAAGCTGTTCATGCGGACGATTTCGCAGAATGCGGGAGAAAACCTGACGGGGGTGTCGCTGTGGACGCTAGAAGATGTAGAAAAGGCACAGTCGGCGCAGCGGGCTGCAGAGGCGGAGGAGCAGGCAAAGGCGGAAGCAGAAAGGGCGGCGGCGGGAGGCGGAGGGGACGACGAGATGGACGAGGACGAGGACGAATATTACGGGGACGGGGGGCTGTCGGACCGGGCGCTGGCTGAGATGGAGGTGTGAGCTGCTACTGGCAGATGGCACACTTCTGATCACTCTGTGGGGAATGGGTCAGCCGTGAGACGGGGACAGGGGGCGTGGTACCGACCTGGCCTGTGACGAGGCGCTCTGGCTGGCTGCAGGGGAGACTATTAGCTGGGGCATCGGCGGGGGAGGAGTTTAGACTTACGTATAATAGCGGCGGCATGTGCAAGGAGCCTGGAAGCGCGGGGGCTCGCCGCAGTCAGCGGGATGTGCACGACTGATATGGCAGTGGGAGTCGTTGCAGTCGATGTTTGTCTCGCCGGAAAAGATCAAATGACCACAGAGGGTGGAGGAGAGGAAGCGGAGCTGGCGATGGCACATACTGGAGGGGAAGGTTCGCGGAGTGGTACAGGAACACGGACTGGATGAGGCGTCGGCGGAGGTAAGGATAGGAGAGCGTGGTGATCGATCTGCGAAATAAGCTTTAGCTTTGTGTCGAACGACGGGCGGGGATAATATTGGCGGGGGAGAGAGGAGGGCAAGACGGTCAGCGAGGGACTGGCGGCGAGAGACGGTCGCTCGTGCATTTTATAAAACAGGAGGCGTATAAGTACACTGGATGGAAAGAGCCGATGGAATGCGAGCGCAATGGCCAGCATCCGGAAAAGGGTTGTCCTCGGCCACTGCGGCGGTCGGCGCCGCCACCGCTCCCTCCCCCGGCAGCACCCGGCCCGCCATCGCCGGCCCACACGCATGGCGGCCCCGATACGCGGCGTCCCCCGGGGAGCCCTGCCAGCACTCTCCCCATCCGGAATAGGCTTACATGATAGCTTACATCCCGACATCAGATTCCAGAACGGCCGCCTATCGGGCACATCCACCGTCTATCGTCCTTGCATATCGTAGCGCCAGCACACCCCGCATGATCCACTCGCCATCTATCCATAACTGTCCCATCACGGCTCAAAAAACATGCAAATATCATTACGTGGGAAGCCCTCTCCCCATCCCGGGCGCACCAGCAGCCACCGGCGACCCTGCCATCCGCGATAGGTCTTCGCTCATCACCTCCGTGATCGTCCGGATGGGCTCCCCGCGAATCACCTTTTTCACCTCCTCCAAGTCCAGCGTCTCGTGCTCTATCAGCGCGTTCGCAAGCTGCACACACGCACACACATCAGTCAGCCAACGCACGCGCGCATGAGTGAGAGATGCCCACGCACCCGGTGCAGCTCCTGCTGCTTCGATTTCAGAAGCGCGAGCACGCGCGACTGCCCCGCCTGCAACAAACTTTACGTTCACGCTCGTCAGTTTAGCGTTTCTCGGATGACTCGCGCAGAAGCAGATAACAAGACAAAGTCTTCGTCCAGAAGAGAAGAGAAGATCCCCTCTTCGTGGCGTGACGTCGGACTCGCAGTGAAGGTCCGCGTGTGCTGACCCGAAGCACATAACAATTGGCAAACAGAAGGGGACCATTACGCACCTCCTCACTTCGTTCTCAATCTCCTCGCGCTTGTGCGCGCTGATATTCTCTTCGCGGTCGTTCAAGTACACAGGCCCAATCTTCTCCGAATATCCCCAATTCTACGAAACACAGTCAGCACTCCCATGTCATCCCACCAATTTCCAGACACACCTTGACCATGCGGGTCGCAGTCGCAGTCGCCTTGCGCAAGTCGCTCGACGCACCGCTCGTCACATTCTCGGGTCCAAAGACTGTATGCAAATCACGTCAGCAATCAGCCGTAACACCACGTCGCCCGAAGGGCACGTACTAAGCTCCTCTGCGACCCGCCCACCCATGCACACGTCGATGTCCGCCAAGAACTCCTTAAGCGTGACCATTAGCCGGTCGTCCTTTGGTAGCTGCGACGTCTGCGAAATGAACACCATTAACGTAAGTATCCCGGCGGGCCAAAGTCTAATAAAGGAACGCACGACGCCTAGCGCATGTCCGCGCGGCATGCACGTCACTTTGTGCAGGGGCATCGCGCCTTCCGTGTACAGTGCCGCGAGAGCGTGCCCGCCTTCGTGGTACGCGGTCAGCCGCTTTACCTTCTCATCAATGAATGAGCTGCGCCTCTCCGCGCCCATCACAATGCGGTCCTGCACACGCACACATGTGAGCCCATTCATACTTCGGCAAAGACGCACGGCAGTGCGTATCCTGTGCGAAACGCACCTTTGCCCACTCCATGTGCCTGAGATTGACTTCCTTGCACCGCTCCTTGGATGCCTGAATTGCCGCTTGACTACAAGAAACACCCAACAAGCGCGCGCGTCAGTTTAAGGGTGGACGTGCGCGGAAAGGGCTGGTGAGGGTAAAGGGTGCGTACTTGACCATGTTCTGCAGATCGGCGCCGGAGAAACCGGGCGTTCCGCGCGCCAGAATCATCGGGTCAACGTCTGCGGCCGCGAGCGAGTCAGTCCAGCTCACACATTGGCTCACTGAGGCGGAGGGGCGCACCTTTACCGATGACGACGTCCTTTATGTAGTGCGTAAGAATTTGTACGCGCCCGCGTACATCCGGCAACGGCACAGCGATGTGCCTGTCGAATCGTCCGGGTCGCACAAGTGCCCTAAACAATCCATACATCAGGCACAGAGCATCGGCTGCACATAAACGACGGAACACACTCGTCCAAACTTTCAGGGAAATTAGTCGCAGCGATGACAATGACACCCTCGTCCTGAAGAAAGCCGTCCATCTCGACGAGCAGTTGGTTGAGCGTCTGTTTCATGTACTGCTGGTCGCGTGCATTGCGCTTGCCACCAATCGCGTCAAGTTCGTCGATGAATATAATCGCCGGCTGTTTCTTGCGAGCCGCGGCAAAGAGCTCGCGCACGCGTTTTGCGCCAACGCCCACGAACATTTCGTCGAACTCAGACCTGTCAATAAATATCAGAATGACGAGCATAAGCCAGAAGAAGTAATGGGATGTGGCGCACCCAGAGGCAAAGAGGAAGGGAACGCCAGCCTCGCCGGCAACCGCGCGAGCGAGCATCGTCTTGCCTGTACCCGGGTCGCCCGTCAGCAACACACCCTTGGGGAGCTTTCCGCCAAGCGCGGCAAACATCGTGGGATCCTTGAGGAACGCGACGACGTCCTTGAGCTCCTCCTTCGCCTCGTCAACACCGTGTACATCGCTGAACTTCACCGGCTTTGTCGCCTCGTGAGGCTCAAACTCGGATTGCCGCGGCGCCGCCTTCACGAGCCCTGAATTCTCCAGCAGTACGGCGAGGATTGTCAACACGACTAAGTTGATTCGACGATCCTGCAATCAGCGACAGCGCAGGGAGAATAAAGCTTGGAAACGAGCACGCACAGAAACCGCCGACGAGCACAAAGATCACAAAGCGCATGAATTTGGGAATCCACGCACCCTTGGCTATAATACAAAAAGGGTCAGCGATGCTCCGACGCCGCGCAAGGGTACAGAAGAATACTAACGTTCGTTAACGAGGACATGGATCGGGTTTGTACTGACACCGAAACCAGCACCAAGCGCGGTGGCGAGCTTTGCCATGTCCGCCGACAGCGGCTGGCCGGCCGCCACGCCCGCTGGGGACGCTGCACCCAACTCGACGGCGTTCCCAGCAAGCACGGACTGTGCAATTTCCTGGCTCCGCGAAGTCGGCTGAAGGGGCACGGATGCCGATGCATCCGCGGCTGCTGTATGAGATGACGATTCGGATGCAGTTTGGGGGTCGGAGGTCGGGAGGTCGGATACCGGGGCGAGGACAAACGGGTGCGCAGCCAACAGGGACTCGCGGCGTCGCACAGCAGGGGCGATGGAGGCCTCTGCATTTGTTAAAGAAAGAGCCTGTAAGTAGTACTCGAAAGCCTTGTCGGAATGTAGGAGAGGGTTAGTGGGGTCCTGTGGGTTAGGAGAGAAAACGATGCAAGTCAGCGGCAGACGCGTCATGAGGCGGCGGCGCGGCACGCACAAACTCTGTCATGCGCTCCCAACGGGCGATAATGAGGTCGTATCCAGCTGCAATCTTTGTGTTGGTGAGGGCCTGGAAGAGGGCGAGCTGTTTTGCGACATTTGTGGGGTGGGCATTTGCCTCTGCCTCGATGCGGGCGATGTTGGCGACGGCGAAGGGAGAGGGGGTGGGGGACGTTTTAGCAGGGCTGAACAGAGAAGAGAGAGAAAAGGGGCGAATGCGACATGAGGGGTGTGCTAGTACGACGGGTGGACGTGCGAGAAGAGAGGGTCTAGGGAAGGAGCGGGATGCGGCGGATGTGTTTGCGAAGGAGCGGGACCACGAGGAGAGAGCGAAGTTTGGGTGTGTTCTTGGCGGGTGGCGAAGCACGCCGAGGACGTGCTGGGGCAACAGAGTCAGCGAGCACACCAGAGAGCGGGCGGGTACATACGAGGCTGAAGGGCGGCATGGACGAACGCCAGTCGCGACACCATGTACAAACGTAACAGGTCGCGACACCACAAAGTCGCAGACCGCAAGCCGGCGGCGCGGCACGGCTGCCCCGCCCCGTCCTCACACCCGTCACGTGCCCCCCTCTGCCTTGCTCCGCCATGGCCGACCACGCCCAGGCGGCCCAGCAGTCTCCCCCGGCCCTCCAGCCCGCCCTCGCCCTCCTCACAGACACCTGCGCCGCCGCCAGCGCCGCCCTCGCCGACCCCGCCCCGCCGACGGCCGCGCCCCAGCAACTCCCCGTCCTCCGCAAGGACTTTCTCGCCATCCTCACCCTCATCTACTCCCATACCACAAAGCTCTCCGTCGCCCTCAACCCCGCCTCCCCCACTCCCTCTGCCGCCCTCTCGCCTCTCCGCGAACTCACATCCTACGCGAACACACTCGCATCCAATGCCGCCGCCTTCCACCCACCCGCCCACGGCGCCGCCCTCACCGCGGAAGTACGCACGCTAGCCACGAACGTTCTGCGCGCCCTCCACGATCTCTCCGTCACCCACCTTGCCCTCTACTCCGCCTCATCTTCGTCCAAACCGTCCAAGGTAAGATTTTATCCTCCCACCCCGTCGAGATGTCCGTCGATCTGCGATCTCTTCACAGGGCGCAGCCGGCGAGGAATATCTCGTGCGCACCGGCGTCGTGCACGATCTCATCACCCGCGGCCAGGCCGACCTCCCCAAGTCCAATCTCGTCGCCGTAAGGCGCCGCTGGACAGACCACGGCGCAACGCTCGCCGACGCGCTGTCGGAGCTCGAGGACGAGCCGGGCGACGGGGCCGATGACGGCTGGGACGACCCAGAGCTCGACTTTGGCTTCTCCGCGCCACGCGCCCCAGAGCAGACGCAGCTCGTAGAAAAGGTGTGCTTTCTTTTGTCGTCAGACGCAGGCCATAAACGGAAGACCACTGGTATATACGATCTGCATCCCCATTCATCCTTTCGCATGTACGAAATTCTAGAATTCTCATGTTCTTGTAGATCCGGAATCTGGTGAAGCGCGTAGCTGCCCTGCACACGCAGATCGCATCTGTCCTACTGCGTCCCGTCGCGAAGCAGCTCCATCCACCGAACCCCCCGCCGACGCCGACTAACCCGTTACTCGATGCGCTACTGGTAACCGCGCCCCCACTTGTCGCGGCCGTCGACGAGCTCGTTTCACGCATATACGACGCGTCAGACCTCTCTGGGGCACGCGACGAGCTTCTCGCCGCGCTGTCCGGCATGGCGAAAGCCGTCGCGGCATTCTGGCCGGGGATGCAGGACGGCGAGGACGGCGAGGGGAAGGAGGGCAGCAGGCGGTGGTTTGCCGCTCATTTCGCAGGCCTCGAGGAGGGCGCGAAGTCGATAGATGTGCCTGTATCGGAAGACGGCCTCGAAGAATCAGATGCATCGTAATTTGCGCTCGTCCACGGTCCCGGGAAAGATATTACAACACTCTATCGTGGTCTACGCAACTACAACAGCTATCGATTCAGAGCTCAACACAAACAATTTTGGAGAAATGAAATGTCCAGCACCAAAGCGCCCAAAAGAAACTAAGGAAGAGGGTGTCCAAATTAATCGTACGGCGCGGTAGATGTTCGTTCCTCTGTGAGAGGAGTATGTCCTGTGTTTTCGTGGTTATAACCTGAGTCAATCGTCGGACGTATGTCCGGGTTGCGTGAGCGCAACTCATCGGCGCAGAAGCACTTCGACCGTCGTAATGTTCTGGCTCGCGGTCTGCAGAATGCCCTGCTCCTCCGCCTGGCCCTGCCTGCAAATCCCAAGAATAATTGTCAGCATTCCGCTCAGACAGACAAAGAGTCGACAGGAACGTACCCAAGAGTGCCGTACCCATCGTTCGGCGACTGGTCGATGCCGCCTCCGGAGGATTGAGCTTGCCCGTTGATGATGCCCTGGATGAAGGTTCCGACCGCAGGGACGAGACCTTGCGAAGACCACTATACAAAGAATTCAAACGTCAGTCACATGAAATTGAAATTAGGAAAGAAGGCGAAACAGACTAACCTGATACTGCACCATCCCCTGAATACCGGCCGCAAGGCCCGCTACACCCGTCATCAGCGTCGTGCCCGAAGTAGCGCGCGGACGTCAACTCACCCTCTAGCCATGCCGTGTACGCCTGGTCACGCTGCTCGTCTGTGACGCCCGTGCCGATAGTACCAGCAGCATCGCTTTGGCCTGCACGCCCGCCGTCAGTCAAGACACTAACAAAAACCCCACAGGGCGAATACGCGTACGTTTGCGCGTGACGCCGGCAGGCGCCGCTGGCTCCGTGGCATTGAAAGGCACGAAGAACGGGATGTTCTCCTGGGTGACAAGCCCGAACTCGGTGAGCACGAGCGGCTTGCCCACTCTGTGTTTATTAATAATAATGCAGCATGTCTGCGTCAGCGCGTCGCGCCTAAAGGGTGAGCGGGAGGCACAGCTCACGCTTGTGCAGAGGCTGCCTGTGCCTGGATCCAGGAGACGCCTTGCTGCAGCGTCTCGCCGAAGTTGTTGCTCGGGGGGCCGATGACGGAGCTTGGGTCCGTGGCATAGCTGTTCTGGTCCGGTAGCAACTGGAAGGAACCAAAGCCGATGTCCGGTACGCTCAGGATGTCCTGACTGTCCACGCCGAACGAGCCATCGAATGCCGGGCCGACACCGCTGACCTGCCTCTTAGCCTGGCCTGGCGAGTCATTAATAATGAACGGGTTGTAACTTAGATAGCGTGGAGCGTAACTCACTTGATGCGGCCCAGCGGCCGCGAATCTGGATCGCGTTCGGATCAGCTTTCGCAGAGCGCTTCGCAGCGCGGCGCTCTTCTGCGATCCGCTTGAGGAGACGTGCTTTGGTCAGCGCGCCCCCGAGCGAGCGGCGGCTGCTGCCCGGGACGGGCGAAGTCGCCGGCTTCGCAGGGAGGGCGAACAGTTTCGTGCAGTCCGGGCACAAGAAGCCGTGGTCACTGGGCGGCACCATCAGCTGCCACGTCAAACGCAATGAATGAAAGAAGGACGGGGCTGCGCACCCTGAGGACACGAGGTGGTTGGGGTCAATCGAGCGCACGAATGCGGAGAGATCGGCGGTCCACTGCGTGATGGTGTTCGTGGTGCAAGTGCCCGTCTGCGGGAGTGTCGAGTTGCAGCGAGGGTCGTTGGCGAGCTCCCATGCGAGGACGTGCGGGTTGGATGCGAAGCGCGATACGATGGCCTGCACGTACTTCTCGAAGAAGCTGCGGATGGTCGGGTTGGTGTAGAATTCGTCGTGGTTTTGCGTGGTGCCGAATGCGCGAACATAGGCATCCATGCCGCCTGCATATCGTATGAGTGACGTGTGTTAGGCGATGATGCAAGTGTTCTACGGACCATAGTCATTAGATAGGTAGTTGCGTGGGAGGGGAGATGCTGTGTCGCGGCGGGCGGGAGTCGCAGGAATGGCAACGGGGTTCCAGTTGTTCGTCAGGGAAAAGAGGACGTAAATGTTGTGCTGGGCAGCAAGCTGGACGATCGTGTCCAATCGCTGGAGGCCATTAGCGCCGTTGTTTATTGTAGTAGCGCCGTTTTGGATCAGCTGCAGCCAGCTTCCCGCAGTCGGGATTGTCGTGACATCTTCGCAAACGGGAAGTGAGCAACGTCGCACTCAAATGCGTAATATACGCACCATTAAAGGCCCAAGTTCTCACCACCGTAATTCCGGATGCAGACATGTTGGCTAACGTATTGGCTATATCATCGTCTGAGTTCAGATATGGCAGCCAGTAGGCGTTCGTTCCAACAAAGGAGAACTTCCTGTCGGACAAGATGAGACGTCATGCATACTCCTCTCAAATGACGATCTTGACAGCACTCACCCTCCATTGAGAGAGAAGTCTCCGTTCTGCAAGCTGACAAACGGAGAAGCATCGCGCTTGGGGACGGTCGGTGTAGGCGTTGCAGCGGCGTAAGCAGGGAGCGTGATCAACGCAGTAGCGGCGAGCCAGAAGGAAGTGAGCATCGTGGCTAGTGCCGTCCTGGGGTGGGGGGTGAACAAAAGGGGGGCCCGACACACACAAGCTGTGTCCGGAGGCGCGCCTGCAAGTATTTAAGTAAAGAGCTCGGAACGCCCCACGGCGAAGGTGCCTGGGGCGCTGGACCTCGGTAGCGCTAAGGCCGTCTAACATAATAAGTTAAGCAGAGGCAATCGATTGTTATATTGCAAAGAACTCGGGGGTGGACGTACCGCGCAAAGACCCGCCCAGCCCGTGCCCGAAGATCATACACGAGGCAGACACGGCGCCGGCGCGAAGCAGGGTATGCCGTCTCCCTGCATCTCCCTTGTACTGGTTCGGATGCATCCCATGGTATGTGGCCCTGAAGATGCTGGGGATTCTGTGTGGTAAGATGGAAGGTTGAGCCCTTGGGAGCTCAAACGTGGGTTTCGGAGCGGTCAAGCTCTCAGGTCTCAGCGGGCGTCTGTGGAGTTTACGACATCAGTCGGCACAGATACGGACCTCAGAGAACGGGTATAGCATGGATATTCTGCGGGATGTTTTGTCGCAAGTAGATGGGCCTTGTGCAACGATCAGGCAATGGCCCTGCTCGTCGACGTGGTGTTGGCAAAGTTACAGCAGACGGGAGTATACCCCGCAGCGGGCCGGGCATCCGCTGAGTCGCCGGCTTCAAGCAGACGCCCGTTGACTGTGGGACCAACAACTCTCCTCATGTTGCGACGATGCACTGGCCGTGTCCATCTTCCCCACAGTCTCACAGCACCTGCGTTCTTTCCTGTTCGCCTCGGACTTCGTCATGAATCTTCTATGAAACAATCGCCCACCCCCTGGCGACAGGATCACACGGCGGAGCCGTCTGTCCTCGTGGAAGAGAACTATGCGAAACACACCCTCTTCACTCTTGATTTCTTCAGGCGGCTCATCAAGTTCTCATTCATTGGTCTCATCGGAACGGCGGCGGTGGGACTAACTGCATTTGAGGCCACCCATCTGTGGGTAGAAAAGGTCGAGTTGGCCCCGGAGACGGACGAGGAATGTGCCAAGTGGGAGTGGGGTTTGGAGGCAGAAAGATGGACAGGCGGTGAGAGGGGTGGGACAGACACGGCCCTCGGTTTCAAAGGGAGACACGCCGTACGCAGCGCTTGGATAGCGCAACACTGGGGCGTCGGCTCTTCAGCCAATGTCATGGGATCCAACGCTTTCACCGGCAAAGGTGGCTCTAGCTTCGGAGGACTCAATGTCGTCGAAGCAAGGCTGGAGTTTGCGCAGGATTTCTTGAACATTGCGTTCAAGATCGCGCTGCGGAAAGAACCTTCCGGTGTCCTGCGTCCACAGACAGTTACGGAGTTGCTCATCAGACACGGAGACATTATGGAACGCATGGGGACGAAAGATGGTTTGTTCGAAGCTCGCTCGGACTTCCAGCGTGTTTGGGCGCGGCAATCTGCCAAGGGACTCGACGCTTCCCGGGTCGCCCTGAAGCTAGGAGACTTGAACAGCCGTTTGGGTAACACCGAAGACGCGCTGACTTGGTGGGCACGATCGATTCACCTAGCGAGTGGGGACAGCCTTCAGGCGGCCCCCTCGACTCCGGTGATTCCTACATCACCGCCAAAGTCCCCCGGTGCGCAGCGCACTCTTGCCTCCGCACTGGTGTCCCTTTCCGCGTTCTATGCCACGGCCGGCCAGTTGCGCCAGGCACAGCTCGTGGAGGAATCTGCGCTCAATCTCCTTCGGTCTATCCGTACTCCGGAATCCGATATGTCAGCTTCTCCCCCACAGGCCCTACATTCCTTATACGTCCTTCACCGTTCCTCGTTAATCTCGGTACACCTGGCCGAAGTTCTCTATGCGCTCCGCACACCTCCTGCAACATCGATACAGTGGCTCGCGCAAGCCGCAGAGTCTTCGGAGCGGGTAGCCCTGACTCTTTCCGGTCTTCCGCTAACGCACCCGGACGCGCCTGGCTCCAAAATCCCACATCCCCCGTCATCTGAGTCACCTCTCTTGCCAGTATTCGCAAAATCGCCTTCCATGAAGAAGCCCGCACAGAGTTTGCTCCGCGATGCCCGGCGTTCGGCTGCGGAAGCTTGGAACCTCCTGGGAGTGCTGAAGGAAGGCAGCGGCGACGCCGGATCTATGGAGAAATCTCTCGAATGTTACGAGAGGGCTCTGGGATGGGCTGGTGTTGCAGCTGACCGGGCAGGTGGTATTGGGCGCGCGGGAGAAGGGGTGTTGGACGCTGAATGGCAGGTTCTGTGGGGGAACTATGTCCGTGTCCGAGAGGCGTTACGTGAGAAGACTGCGAAATGACGAATGCATCTTCCCAATGTCGACCACGAGTCGGCTTGTTGTATCAACCTGCATCGATCGCGCTATCCATCGTATCTGAGGTGCGCCGGAAACATCACCAACGTCCAAACGTGGCCATTACGATGTTCACAATTTCGGCAATATACTCCCTGAAAGTGCGGTACTGTTCTTCGAGGTTCTCTTGTGTGCGCCCGATTAAAGACCTCTGTCGCTACCGTCGATCCAACGTGCGCCACAGAGACTTCGACGGTAACATGAGCTTCGTTTCACCGAAGTCCTACTCTTTCATAGTGTCCTGAGAGTAGGTATGCCTCTGGTCTTCGGGTTGGAATTGTACTATGGTTGGTCGTCCCTTCAACAACCTCGTTCAGTCTGCTTGAACGAGACTAGTACTGGAAGGCGTTCTGAAAGATCGTCATCAATGGGCTGTAAGGTCATATCGGGGGATCCATTTTTTTCGACATCCACTGATACGTTATGGAACAGGGTGGATTCTACTTATCACCTTTTCTCCAAGTCCAGCCATCGGATGAGTCGAATCGTGAAGTACGCCAGTAGCCTCACCATTACAGAGCATGAGCCCCAGCCTGAGTGATGCGTGTGAACGGAGAATTCTCACCCGGTGCCGAAGTTCGCTGTCGCTTAGACTTGCATCTTTCTGTGGTCATATGCGCTCGTTGTCGACATCTGTGAGCACATGTCTGCTTTGTCTTCCCATCGGTGAGTTCAGGCTGAGGCTGAGGATACAGCCAAAGTATCGGAACGAATCGGAAGAGAGGACAATGGCAGCGGCACGGGTCGGCAGCTGTCGGCAGCTGCCAGGTGAAGCCGCCGGCACCTCGGCAGGAAAGCCAAGACCCAATGCGCGACGGCGACCAATCATCGAGCGCGGTGCACTCACCGCCAACGGCACCAGTGGAACATCCTTGTAACATCTGTCGAGCTCTCCGCCGAGCACAATGTCTGCCGTGCTGCTCGTCGCGTATATAATGCATCACAGAACTGAGAGAATGCATTCACTTAATCCCCCCGACTCGCCATGGCTTCTCACCCCTCCTCCCCTCATCCCGATCGTAACCAGCCAGCGACAGGTCGCAGTTCACCTGCACCCTCGCTGACGGCTACCCTCCGCGACGAGGAATATTCCTCTCACCCCACTCTTCCTCCCAGTCACATCGCCCGCAGTCCCGATCTCAGTTACCCATACCAGACTACCGATGTTCTGCGCACGGGTATCACGGACGAATATCGTGAAGTCAGCGAGTCTGGTGTCATTCCTTTGGCAGGTGCCTTGCGCCGTGCCCCCTCGAGAGCTGCACATGCTCCTCCTTTCTCGTCGTCTGATCCTGAAAAGGGCAAGAAGCGCACCGACGTACAACTCGTCGTATTCAAACCGCACGATCCTGACGACCCGCGTAATTGGTCCAAGCTCTATAAATGGAGTACGCATCTCTTTCTTTCTTATGGGCCATGTTGGCTGACGATGTCTCCACAGCTGTAACCGCTATCGTCGCACTGGCAGTTGTTTCCGTCGCCTTTGGGAGTGCAATCATGACCGGCGATTTCCACGACGTTGAAGATGAATTCGGTGTCAGCCAGGTCGTGGTTGCGTTGACCGTCTCACTCATGGTGGTCGGCTTCGGGTATGCTCAACTCATATGTTCACAATTACTCGTTCACTCATGCATGCACGCAGTCTTGGTCCATTGGTCTGGGCCCCATTATCGGAGATGTACGGCCGTCGTCCCCTCTGGATATACCCGTTCTGGCTCTACGTCAGTAAGTACTTGCATATCAACTGTCTGTGTGCTTGTCTCAATCTATCCCGTATCAGTATTCAACATCCCGTGTGCACTTGCACCTAATATTGGCGCCCTTCTGTCCTGTCGTTTCCTGTGCGGCTTCTTCGCAAGCACGGCCTTGACGCTAGCAGGTGGAGCTATTAGCGATATATGGGATAATAACGAACGTGGCTTCGCCATCGCTCTCTTTGCCGCTGCGCCGTACGGTGGCCCTGTTTTGGCACCCATTGTCGGTGGATTCGTTGGCGAAACCATTGGTTGGCGATGGATGCTGTGGGTTAACATGATCTTTGCTGGTGTTATGTTCGTCATTTCTTTCTATAATCTTGGTAAACGGAAGTACTCATCTACTTCTCTTCCTAGGGCTGTTGCTCTCACGGCCATACCGGAAACTTACGCTCCTGTCATCTTACGCCACCGAGCAGAGAGCATACGGAAAGAGACAGGCCTCGATATTTACAAGACAGAGCAGGAAATGTTCGCGCGCCCATTTGCGGACCTCCTGATTGAGACCCTTGTCAGACCCTTCGGTAAGCCAATCTCTCTAGTACCTCATGCAAGCAAGCGCTGACGGATCCGCAGAAATGCTCGTCACCGAGCCCATTCTCCTGCTTATGTCCCTTTACGTCGCCATGATTTACGGGCTCCTCTACGCGTTCTTCTTCTCTTTCCCAATCATCTTCGGCGAGGGCTACGGGTTCAACGACGGCCTTACCGGCCTGACGTTCTGTTCCGTCCTCGTCGGGCTCGGTATCGCTCTCCTCGTAACACCGTGGCTCGAATCCCTTTACATGAAGCAGGTGCAACAGAAAGGAAAGGCGGACCCGGAGGACAGGCTGCCCGGCATGATGCTCGGTGCGCCGTTCGTCCCCATCTGTAAGTCTCCCTCCCCCCGTTACGCATGTGAGCAACGACTGACAGTTCCCATGTGCTCAGCGCTCTTTATCTTCGGTTGGACGTCGCCCCCGATCGTGGAGGCCGTTGGCGGGCGCTGGATCGGTCCCTGTCTGGCGGGCGTCCCATTCGGTTTCGGCATGGTCGTGCTGTACTTCAGCGCGAACGCGTATCTCATTGACACGTTCTCCTCGCACGTCGCTTCAGCGCTTGCAGCGAAGACTGTCGTCCGTAGTGGTATGGGTGCAGCAATGCCTCTGTTCATTGGTACGTTTTATCCATTTGGAGTTAGTCTTCGTTTGCTTATGGTCTTCACAGTCCCGATGTACCACAATCTGGGCAATGAGTGGGCTGCGTCTCTACTTGGATTCTTGTCTCTTGCTATCGTGCGTCGCCTTCTCCTTCGTTGTCGTCTATCATAATATGCTTACCGATATTCCTCAGCTTCCGATACCCTACTTATTCTACTTCTATGGCAAGTCCATTCGTGCCCGCTCAAAACGCGCGTCGATCGCATAGATCATCTCCAATCATTTTTCTCTTGCGCATTTATTGGGTCAATTCATCATAGTTGAGGCGGTAGAATTCTCCAAGCATCGTCACATCAAATTGCATTTGTAGCATACTCATTCGCATGATCCACAACGACATACGTACACCTAGAGATACGATATCTACTTCTTATTTAGGAGGCACTTCATTCATCTGGATCCATTATGGATCATGGATCTTTACGATGGACTCAAATTAATTATCACGATCGAATCAATTTTTGAAAACACTCTGACTGGTGACTGACTATAAGGATCGAGTGCACCGGAAAGGTGAGGTCAGTGAAGCTACAGCGCAGGTGGTCAATAAGCATTAGTCTCCTTCACAGAGCTTACAATATGAATAAGCATGATGATACCCCCTGGCGGCCATCGGACGGCCAGATTGTTGGCTGTGGTTCCACTCAAAGACGTCGAACAAACAAAAGACCGATAGACACATGAGAAAGACGCAGGCGCCTCAAGATTCTATTCAGGTGTATGCGAGAGAGTAAATTATGGCAGAGCTATTATACAATGACAAACGAAGACAAGTCCTGGAGATCGCCACTAATATTGGTACATCAACCCGTCATGAAGGTCCCACCCGATTCCGCTGCAGCTGAACCGGCTTCCCTCCCCTCGGCGCTGGGGTTGGTGCTGGCGCGCTCACACTGGCTCCCTCGCCCTCGGCACCATCAGCAGGCTTGAGGCGTTTCACCAGTGCACCCTCAGCCCCACCATCGTTCTCCTCGCGAGCGCGCTTCGCCGCCGCACCCATGATGGACACATTTCCTCCGCGTCCTACGCCTGGTGCAGCCGCACCCCGGATGCTCATACCACGTGCCACGCCGCGTCCTCGCCCTCGCCCACGTTCGGTAGCGGCTGTAGGTGCGGGCGCGGAACCTGATGCAACAGGCGCATTGAGAGTAGGTCGCCGTGGCAAGCCCGGTGCACCACCCCTCGCGGTTGGTTCGGTTTTGTGTTGAGCAGGAGGTGCCGTTGTGGCAAGAGGGGCCGCTGTGGCAAGAGAGGCTGTCGTGGTAGGAGGGGCGGCGGTAGAGGGAGGGGCCGATGTATTCGGGGAAGCCGTGAGTGCCGCCGCATCGGCCAATGTCCATGTCGCTGGCACAACACCTGCCTTCTTCCACTCCTCGATTTGCGCCTCCAACTCCTTCAGGCGACGCTGGGTCTTGACCATCTGGCCGTCTTTGACTTTTAGCTTGAAAGCGCCCTCCAATCGACCAGATTCCATTGCTTTAGCGATAGCTTCTTGATGCATGGCTTGCAACTCGGCCTCCTTTGCCGCGACAGCTGCATCAATGGCAGCATTCTGGTCGTGTGTGCTCGTTGAAGGACTGGCGGCAGCGGCAGCGGCAGCAGCAACGGCAGCTTGGAGCGCCGCCTCGTGCTCTGCTTTCAAGCGTGCCTCGAGGGCACGGAGTTCTTCTGCATGCTTCTTCAACAGCTCTTCAGAAGGTGCAGGCACTGTAGGCTGAGTAGCGGAATTCTGAAGTTCGCCGGTCGCTTTCTCAACAGCAGTTTTTATGGCAGCCTCTTGCTCCTCAGCAGCCCGATGTCGGAACTTCTGTAGGTCGGCAATCTTGGCGGTGAATTTGTCCTGAAGATGGGGTGTGAATGAATTGTCAATAGTCTCCGTTGTTTGACTTACGTTGGCCATCCGCAAGCCGCGTGCAGCTTCCTTGGCCTTGTCTGCTTCCTCTTTCGCGGCCTGGGCAGAGTAGCGTCAGTCCGCGGGATGGGAAAGGCTGGGTGAAGAACTTACCTTGGCTTGAGCAACAGCCTCGTCACGGCTTCTAAGCAGTTCTGCCTTTTCTGCCTCCCACTCTGACTTTGTTTGCTGCGCATCAGCACCTGCTGGTGCTGGTGCTTTCGCCCAGGAAGCCTTCTCAGCAAGCAATTGATCTCGTTCCGCTGTGAGCTGAGACTGTAAGGAAGGTCAACCGTTGCTGAATCAATGTGATTGCACATGCTTACGATCTTCGCCTCTTGGTCAGGATTGGTCGACACTGGCACTGGCTTCTTCTTTTCGTTCTCGAGAGCATGCTCCAGCCTCGTCTTCTCTGCACGTAGTTTCTCGAGTTCGTCAGCAAGTTGCTTCGAAGGGTCACTACCCGAGCCTGAGCCCGACGCCTTGAGTGCGTCACGCTCGGCCATGACGGCTTTGAGTTGCGCTTGGGACTCGTTGAAACTGGAAGTTAGTCTGGATTGCTGGCCATTCATCTCGCCAATACGCTGTTTGAATTGGCCCATCTGGCGCTGGTGCGCGGCCTTGGTATCTTGCAGCGTCTTCTCCAACTCCGCGATCTGCTCGCACATCGCACACTAGTTAGGATAGGACGGTTATCACATTGCCAAAACCCACACCTTAGCTTGCTGTGCACTGGACTCGTCACTATTTGTGGACGTTGATGTCTCCCAAGCGACCTTCTCTGCTTTCAGAGCCTCGATTTCGTTCCGCAGCGCTTGCACCTCAGCTGGATCGATGCGGTCGTACTTGAATCCAATATCTCATCAGTGCGAGAAATATATGCGCCGGTCGTCTGACGCACCTTACTGAGCAGCTGCGAATTTCGCTGCTGCCACTTGCGACTCTCATCTTCCAGCCGACTGACATGTCCTTTCTGGGCATCCAGATCTGCTTGTAAGATACGCTCGCGCTCGCGCAGAGGCTCCAGCTCGACAGTGAGAAGCTTGACTTGAATGTCAAGATCCCGAGCGCGCTTGGCGTGGGCCTCGGAATCTGCACGTAAGGTCGCATTGCTCTCACGCAAGAGGTTCAGCTGTTGAATTTTTTCTACGAGCTCAGCGTGTTGTGCATCGGTAGCAGCGGATGAGACCGCGCGCTCTCGCTCCTGGGGTCAATCTATCAGACCCAATACAGCTATTGCTTGACTTTCACTTACCTCGGAAAGTGTGGCTCTGGTCTCTTCAAGATCATGTGTCAGATGTCCAATTTGTGCTTTCAGACGGGCGTTCTCCTGCTTGCTGAGCTCGTACTGCATGTCGACGATTTCCTTCTCCTTGCGCAGATATGTGATAACTGCCCGCAGCTCCGACAACTTCGTATCGGAATCCTCGCTAGGATCAACATCTGAGGAACTTCTAGGAGTAGCATTGGCAGCTTCGCGAATGCGGGCAGCTTGGGAGCTAACAGAGTCCAGGTGTTGGTGGAGGACGTTGTTCTGCTCCGTTAGTGCCTTGCACCTGGGATCCAGTGGGAAAGATGAGTTGATGCATGGCTATGTGAGCATATGACAGACCTGGCCGCGAGATCGGCTATTTCCCTGTCCAAAGCTTGTCTTTGCTGACCCCAACTAGCCTCAGACGCACTCAATTTGGCTTGCGCAGTCTCCGCATTGGTGAGATTCTCCCTGGCGGAGGCTTGAAGGACGGCAAGACGCTTCTTCAATTCCTCGATGGCCTTGATGGATTCTGCGTGAGCAACGACTTCCCGAGAATACCGTTCTTCTGCGGCCTGGACTGCGTGAGAACCTATGCATAAGAAGGGGGTGACAAGTTACCTTGACACGTTCCTCTTGCGCGTGAACCTCAGCATCGCGACTTGTCCTGTCGTCCGCGACGTTCTTCTCAGCTGTCGTCAAGTCCACAATCGTATCCTCGAGGGTCTTTTTGTCGTTCTCCCAGGCATCTCGTTCAGTATCTAAGATGCGTTGGGACTCGGCCAGTGCCTCTTGGGACTTTTGCAGTTCTTGCGTCAAGGAGTCGAGTCGTTTTTGTAGAACATCTCGTTCCGCCTTCAACAGTATCACTCAGCATGGTCCAAAAGTCTGTTTTCATGCCTGCTTACCTCAGAATTGGTTATTTGAGCCTCGGTGGAAGCCTTATACTCGTCGTAGGTCGCGCTCAAAGTTGCCAGAGCTTCTTCGTTCGCCTGGCTGATCTCTTGGAACTGCTGCACGTTGCTGCGCGCATTGGCCAGGTCAAGCTGAGCAACCTTCAGGGAAGATCTGGACAAACAGATCTGTAATCAGACCAGCGGGTGTCTCACAGAACGGGCATTGGCGTACCTCAATTCGGCGACCTCAGCTTCGAGCTGTTGTTCTCTTGTCAAGTCTGGAGCGTTGTCACGATGTGCGACGCCGTTGATGGCCGAAGACCGGCGTTCGTAAACAGCGAGCTTTTCTTCGTCACCCTGGAGCCGCCTTGTGAGCTCTAGTACCCGCTCCTCGAAGTGCTTCTTGCTCGTCTCAGCTCCGATTAACGACTCTCGGGTCTTGGCCAACTCCTGAGCCTTACGGAGATAACAACATGTCAGACAGATCACTCTGAAAGGACGAGGTAACACTTACTTGAGTGTCAACGGCTGTGCGGAGTTCCTTGGCTTCGACCTCTCTCTGCAGCGTGACGCGCCGAACAGTCTCGCGTTCTCGACCAAGTTGATCTCTGAGATCCTGACTATTTTTCCGGTCAGGATGCGTAGATGGGAACATGGACAATGAACACTACCTTTGATGCTCGAGCATCTGGATCTGGCTCTCAAGGCGACGCCGATCGTTCTCGCCCGAGCGCTCCAGATCATTGTGCATCTTCTGGACGTTCGACATTAAATCAGACAGGTGAGACCGTTCAATGGATAGGGCTTTGTTCTCGTCGACCAAACGGCTTTGAACGCTCTGTAGTGGCGAAAGTGGAGAATGTCAGAAGGGTGTACGTATTTTGGAGATTGCTCACTCACCTCCCAAATCTTCTTCTCGGCGCGAAGATTGGCACATTCATTCCGCAACTGCTCCAGCCTACCGTTGGCCGCTACGAAATCCTCCGTCACACGGTTACATTCGATATCAACTCGAGTGTATTGATCGTAGAGTTGCTGATTGCGCTTCGTGAGATTGTCGATTTCCCTAGCCTGAATGGCATATTGTTCCTGGGCTATTTTGTGTCGGTCTGAGACGGGGTCAGCAGCGGAACAATCCAATAGCAGAAATGCGCACCTGTCATCAACTCGAGCTTGGCGTTCGCTTTGGCGACCATGGCGTTGAGTTGGGCCACCTCTCGTTGGGAGTGGACGTAGTCATCCCTCAGACGCTCCGAGTCAATGCCCATCTCGGCCTTGTACGCGTCGAATTGCCCTTGGATTTCAGACAATTCCTTCGCGAGCTGCGAGTCGGTGACCGGCGAGACGCCATTGACATGGCCATTCAGCCCAGAAGGTTGCTCTTCGGGGCGGCCAGGAGTAGCCCGGCTAAGCATGACCTTGAGCGAATCCCGTTCCTTGATGTACGCTTGAATCTTGACTTCGCTGCTCTTCTTCTGGCTTTCCAGTTGCGCCTCAAGCTCCTGGATCGCATCGTGGGCCTCGCGAATCGCCTTGGCTTGCTCCTTGTCTAGCGCCTCGCGGTAGTCACGCTCCTCTGCCTCCATTTTGGCCCCCATATCCCGAACGATACCCAGCAGCTTTTGATTTCGTTCCTGCAGCGCCGGAATAGAGCGGAAGAGTACCAGGTTGTTCGTGATGACGTCGTCAATGTTCTCGGCGGGTAGAGTGGATGGGTCTTCTTCCAGGTCCTCGTCAGATGGAATGGAGGGATCCTGTCGACGACCAAGCTCTTTCAAGAGGAGTTGAATCTGTCGTCCAAGGTCGTTCAGCTGCTTTTGAAGCAGATCGTTCTCGCGGGCAGTCTTGACCAACTTCTGCGCGGTATCATGAGCGGCGGCGCTGCTGGTATCTCGATCTGCGAGGGGCTCGGCGAGCTGGGACGCGAGCCGGGCAGCTTCGGAGTGAAGACGTTCGTACTCCGCGCGCTGTTGAGCAACGACGGGTGACTATAAAACCCCATGAGATGAATCGGTAAGACGACGGCATAGGATAAAGCTTACTCGCTGCTCGATCTGTGCAAGGACCTGCCCGAGCGTACGATCCATGCGGTCGTACTCTGCCGATTTCTTCGCGTATTCATCCTGTAGCCGCACGTAGTCCGCATAGACCTCTGTGAATGTCTTCCCACTTT
This sequence comes from Artomyces pyxidatus, assembly GCA_022160305.1. Lineage (NCBI taxonomy): Eukaryota > Fungi > Basidiomycota > Agaricomycetes > Russulales > Auriscalpiaceae > Artomyces > Artomyces pyxidatus. The sequence goes on along the minus strand of MU277208.1, from coordinate 482,622 downwards.
TCTGCGCTCTGTTCACCATCGCTACCGTGGGACTGAGACCCATCATGCCTTGGGTCATCAAGTCGGGCGTCGCGCTACGTGCGGGAGTACCGGGTGTAGCACCAGGTCCCTGGATCGGGAACTCTCCCCGGTTTACCTTCTCCAGGACACGTTCCAGCTCCTCGATCCTCGTTTCGGCGTCCTCTGCAATCCTACGCTGCCTCTCAACCTGCTCCAGCAACTCCGCTTCCCGCTTCTCGGCCTTCGCGCCGACGTTGGCATAATCCTTCTCGATTGACTCGACGATGGACTTTGCCTGCGCCTCACGCTCCTCCATCATCTCCACAAGCCGTTTCAACCCTGCTGCCTCACTCGCGTAGGTCGCGTCCTGCTCCGCGAGGCGTGAGGTGAGATCTTGTATACGTCCAAGAGCGTGTGAGAGTTGCTGTGATTGTGTCGTGTGCGAGGATTGTAGGGCGCGGAGAGTACCCTCCGTCGACGCGTGAGTCTGCATGAGTGCGTTATGTGCGGACTGCAATTGGGAAAGCTCGGCGTGTTTGCTGCGGCGGTAGTTGGCGAATTCCTCAGATTTGGTGGTCAGTTCGGAGGAGACGCGGGAGGCCTCTTCCTTGGAGAGGTCGAGCTGCTGCGTGAGTGACTCTAACTTGAACTTTGGGGGCTGTCAAAGGCTGGTCAAACAAGTAAAGGGAGAAACAAGCACCTTGGTAGAAGACTCTGCAGAGCGCAATTCTCGCACTTGGGCTTCGAGGGACTGGTGCTCTTGCCGAGCCTGCTTCAAGCTATCGCGAAGGGTCGTAACCTCCTCTGAAGAGTGGACAGACACTCAGTGACGCGACAATACAGATCCGGAAATGACGCACCATCTCGCTGAGCGCTGTCTTCCTTCAGCCGACTGACTACCCCAAGAAGCTCACGTTTCTCGCGCTCGGTGTCGTCTACTCTGTGCCTGAGAGTATCCAATTCTGTAGACGAGGTAGACTGAGACGTGCTCAGAGTAGATATTTGACCTTGAAGAGTGTTCCGCGACGCCACTATATCTGCAGTTAATACGAGATGTATGTGACATGGGATGTGCTGCTCACACAGTTCGTCGCGTTCATGCTTGACGTGCTTCAGTTCCTCTCGCACCTCCCCTAATTGGAGCTCAACCTCCTGGACCGCGGACTCCCGGTCCTGCAAAGACTGGTCCAATTCGATCTCCTTCTTCTCGACTTCTGAACGCAACTCCTCCGTTTCGCGTTGTGTGGCGTCAAGCTCGGAGGCCTGGGTGACAATGAGCCTGTAGAAGGCGAAGATTGCGTCCGCATTGGGTGTCGTCAGCGACGTCTCCGGAAGAAGAGACGCGAGAAATTCAATGTCGATGTCGTCTGGGATGGAGAGGACGAGGTCGGCTTTCGAAGGACCTGCGATGTCCTCCGTTTGTTGGCTCGACGCGACATCCGGTGACGCTGGTTCCTGTGGGTCTGCTTCCGCAGCAGCAGCAGCAGCAGCTTTGCTTTTTCGACGTGTCTTCATGGGGGCCATAAGGCCGTAGCGTGGTGGGAGATCTCTGCAAGGTTGGAGGGGTTACTCCAGAAGGGAGAAGACCAGTCTGCGTACCACGGTGGCTTCAGGCGCGGAACAATGCCATTGCTTACGTAAGGTATCCCCGCCCCGCCGCGGTACGGTTAAGGTGACTTGCAAGAACTTTAGTCACTGAGAGCCTCTGAATCACGCTCCCGGTCGACATGCTTAACGACACTACTTTTGGGAGATAACCATGGAATCGGAAACTATATTGAGGTGAGATTTCACAGCCTTTATGTGCTGAGTACTGAAGATTCGAGTCGAGTTACAAGTGGCCCAGAAAATCTTGCACATACAAGGCCGCTATGGGTAAGTACTACTACTAATCACGACAGTGAGGCCGCCACTCGGATGTCTGCTAGCTGACTCACAGCGCCGTACAATCTTATTCACGGTGCTCACTAAGTGAGTAACTATTGAGAGACGATCCTGAGAACGTGGAAGGGGGAAGGCCGCAACGTGTGGTGATTTGGCGACAAATCAATGCGCCTCGCGTCAACAGGGCGTAGCGCCCTCCGTCTACAATTTGGAAGACAATGCCGAGTAAAGCGAAACAAGTCATTGTCTCCACAAGAGTGATCAGCTCTTCTGTACATCTCCTGCACTCCGTGCTTCCGCTGCCACTGCACTCGATGACCAGGGGAACCCTGTGTAGCCCCCTGGTAGAAACCACACGGCCTTCCGTTACATGAGTCTTGCCTGGGTTGTATGGAATACTGGAAGTCTATACTTTGTAACACAGTACTTACAACAATGCCTTTAGCGCTGTCAAGCGCCTCGTAGAGACGGACTCGATCGGACACTACTATAATTGTCACGTTGGGTTCGAATCGTGTAGTAGGCAGAGAGTGTAAAGTTGACAGCCGGTGTGACTACCTCGGCCTGGAGTAATAGACCCCCTCAGAGCCGCAGAGAAGAGTAGTAGTCCGTCTAGAAGAAATAAAGAAATATGTAGGTCAGTTTCGAGTATGGCTGGTGAACGTAAGTTACCAGCAGCTGAGGGTGCAACAACGGACCACGAGGCTCTTGAATTCAGATCAATCAATCTGGCTGAGGATGTATCCGGGCCGCCGCGGCTACCGCCGCGCGGCCGAGCCTCGACACCGACGAAGTCGCGTAAATCTGTCTTTTACAAGGAGTAAGTAGCATCTTGGTACAGGTGAACTGGTCAAAAAAAAAAAACAACCAACGTCAACTGCCCATTCGCGCATGTATATGAACGACAGAGAGATTCTTGACCGACCACAAGCCGACGGTGAATCAGGAATCCGGAGTGCGTTACGGTTAGCCTGGACTCGGGCCTGACTCAAGTCCGAGTCAGGTTCATAAATTTGGATCCAGAGACACAAATGGTCTTTTAGACTCTCGCGGCACTTCGGAGCCGACTGAAACTACGCCTCCTCCAGTGTCCAGCAGTGAGCAGGACGTGGACGGATTTAAAATGGTACAAATGGTCTCAGATTATGCAGGGAAGATAAAGTTCCGTGGATGACAGAGGTCGCCGATACCGTGAGTCCGCCGCCTGCGGGATAAACCGCCTCGAGCTCTGAATCAATGGAACTCCAACGGAAGGCCGCGCAGCACAAGAAACTGCCAAGGCGATACTGTGGCTGATCAGGAAGGTCGGTGTACGTCTGACACGGAGGAAGGGCCAAGGAAAGGTCGTACCCAAGTGCTGTTAGCTAGATTGCCTGTTGCTTTGGCCAGGAGAACGTGAATCATCTTCGCAAAGAGGATCACATTGAGTCGGAATTGACACGATGTAAAACCTACCTTTATACATACTCAGATGGCCAAAGTGACAAAGTCGAGCTTCGATAGGGATACACGTCAATTGCACTGAAGCACAATTGGTCAATCAACACTCTGTGTTGCTGACGGCAGTGGAGTAATATGAAGTCCGCGGTGAAAACAGTGTGAACTTCGTATCTTGAGATGAGGCTGGTACAACACATCCACAAGTGAGCATACTCTCACAGCCAAAGCTCGTGAGTCACCCTGTACGAGTCGATGAACAAGGAAGCTCAGCAACAGAGCTGGTTGAGCTGGGTCAAAAAAATAGGAGGGGGGGATCAGACGGGACCGAATGGAGGTACCTGGAACGCAGAGAAGAGTGAATAATTATATCAAGCTATAACCTACCTTATCAGAATCCGTGCGGCAGAAGCACACGAGATTTCCCGACTAGTGATCGACCTCCTTGCTCTCGGTGTTTCACAGGACTAGACGCTGTGCGCAGTGGTCTCGGCGGAGTGGGACGAGGACGACGAGGGTCGAAAGGACGCGGTTCGAGCTCCGTCGGACGGCAGCCGGGCCCACCGGCGGGGCGGCCGGGAGGAAACGCAAGTCCGCGACCGCGCCGTCAGCCACCGTCATTATGGTGACTTTTCGAGATGATGGCAACGACGTTATTTGAATAACGTTGGTGCAGGGGCCCCGACACGGGCCGACGCGCACCATTGGTGCCGGCACGGACGACCATATTGCACGTCGCGCGGGAGAATCCTTGCAGTGCAAGAAGGCAGGAATCTGACGTGGTGGAGGTGGCGATCGTACGAAGAGCAGGGACGAGAATTGTGGGGTCGCACACGGTCATGGGACCTGGACAGGCTGCGGCTTATTTGGGGCATCTCGTTGTCGTCCAGATCAAGGTGCCATTGCCGTGGGGAATGGAAGGTCGCTATCAATTGAACGGCCTGGGCGGCAGATTTTCTTTTGTAGGTGGGGCCGTCCGGGGGACGGTGGCTCGCTGGGGGGTACGTGGAGGGCTGGGGTGAGCGCGACTTGTGAGTCAGTGCTGTACAGTGTGCTGAGTGACAGTACTGCGGGCGGGCGGGCTGCGCACGAGGCGATAAGAGACGCCATGTAGCGGGGTTATGTCATGAGGATGACGGGAGGAGCCGAGCGCAAGGCAATTTGAAATAGTTACGAAAGCGCGTGTTCCTAACTTCGCCACTCGCGGCCTTGAACCCGTTTCCTTTCTTTCCCTCCTTCCTCCCCCTCCACCACCCCAACCGCACCCTCGACAGCAGCCCTTCGTCTCTTTCCCTTTCAAATATCTCACCATCGCTGGCCGACCTCCCTTATACTGCCACAACGTATTCTATTAATGATAAAATCAATATGTCCGACCCCGCCTCCGCTGCCGCCACCATCCCTGGCCGGCCACATCCCTCCATCACCCCTCAGCACTCGTACGGCACCCGCATACGCCAACACTCTGCTCTAAAACCCCCCGCACGCCTTAGGCAGTCATCCGACCCCGTCGTCACGCAGCGCAAGATCAGGCCCGTCCTCGTTCCCTCAAAATCCAAGCAGCTCACCGACCCCGAACCTCTTCCCGGCGCGCCTACCTTTCCCCCTCCTCACGTCATGCTTCACGAGGATGACTCCACGAGCAAAGTCTTCCTTGCCATAGGCCGTTCCTTTCTCTCCGTCGTGCGTACATTGTCTCGATCCGCCTGTCCCTCGGTCTCATATTCATACCGCGTTTTCGACAGGACAATCGCGCCATGACCATCAAAGATCTTGCAGAGATGACCATGAAGTTCGGTCTCATGTGTCAAAAGTGAGTTATCTTACCCCTAACCCTACCGCTAGCCTTTGCCTCATGTATGCCGTCCGTTTCTCTAGCGTCTCCGCTGCGGGGCAAGCGATCACTACGTATATTCGCAATCACATGCAGCGGTGCGAGGACCAACAAGATCAGCCTCTTCTCCTGCGACATATCCTGTCTGGCACACCTTCCGACGACGAACTGGTTCCGGCCCTGCATTCCCGCTCGGGTGGAGCCCACTGTGCGCTTCCCTCCGGAGACAATAGGACGACCAACTTTAGAAGAGGAACAATGGTTTGGTATCTCAGTCGTGCCGCAGGTGCACCATGTCCCTTTGCCCGAGCTGGTATCCGCCTATGCGAATACACGGAGAACGGCAAGATCGGCAGCACCGCCAAGGACCCAAAGGAGCGTAAACGGGAGCGCGATCGGAAGCGGCGGGCTGAGCAGTGTGGCCAGAAGAGGAAGCGGCTTTCGAGGGCATGTGCAGATGGGTCGGTCGACAGTGCAGAATCTGGCAGCGATGTGGACAACCGACCTCCCAAGGTGAAGTTGACTCTTCGTTTGAAACCCTCACCCTTCGGCAGCTCCCCTTCGCCCTCTCACGACTGTCCACCCCCGCCGGGTTCATTGCCGACCGTGTCCGATCCATTCTTCAGAGATATCATAGATCTGTCAAAGGATAGCGACTCAGAGCGGGAGGATTCCATGTCTGTCGATTCGGAGTCATCTGATGACGACTCTACGGATGCCTCTCCGTCTCCTCTTCCGCCGTACTACGCGCCCAATAGCGCATATTTCCGCATGCCCTCTCCTTCATCCTTCGCACCACCGCCTGACGCCCCCACTCGTCTTCGCCGTTCTCCCTCAACCCCGCAGTCCGACGCATCTCCTCCACCCGATTCAGAAGACGACGAAGATTACTTCAATACGTCCATGTTTCACTTACGCCGCCACATGTCCGACCATGCTCAAGGTGCGCTGTGGGAAGATGAGGACGATGATATTGAATGGGACAACGAGGAAGACGACGCCGATGATGAGGGTGGTGACACTAATGGGCCTACCTTCACTACTGGCCGGCCTGTGGATCAACTCGGCAGCAATGTCGTAGTCAAGCGGGAAGAGAGCGACTTCATTAGTGGGGAGTTGAACCGATGGGACGCCGCGGATTCCACCAACACAGTCGTTCGGGTTGTCTCGCGCTATGCCAGCACGGATACCTCAGTCAGGGTCAAGGAAGAGGAAGTAGACTCGTGGAATTTTGACACTTTCGGTGCCCCGAATCCTTCCACATACGAACTGGAAGGCGAAGGCGACCCTTTGGCGATCAAGCAGGAAGAAGAAGAATTCATCCCTTCGTTGATCACGGTCCCTCTGTGCTCGACAGATGAACTCCCAGAGACGGACCTCGTCTGCGGGTCACCTTTGACGCCTCTGTCTGCGTTCTCTCCATCTTCCGAGGTTGGAGAGATGAGGTGGTCTTCGCTGCGCCGCCCAAGTGAATTACTGTGGAAAGACGCGGACATCCTAGGGCCGGACAGCATTTTACCTCAGGAACTTGAGGAGGGAGAGTGGGACAGCAGGAAGCCGAGCGTTGAGGGTGGAGCTCCCACATCTTCTCGATCGGCATCCGAAGCACCTTCTGTGCCGTCTGCAGCGCCGGACACGCCCTCTGCGGATTCTGACGATCCACAAGAGGACGTGCCTACAACCCCACCCTCTACGATATCTTCCCTACCGTCGTGGCGGGCTCCGATATCTGTCACAACGTCTGAATCCCTGGTCCCCCCTAGTGGCCGATCAGTATTGCAACCTACGCAAGAAGAGCGGCCGAAGGCGCAAGGCGAGGCTGTGGTAGTGCACACATGCGAGCCATGTACACCGGCGGTCAGCGCTACACAGCTTGAAGGTAAGTTTGATTGATTATGGTCCTCTTCTATATCTGAACGATGTTTGGTAGGCGTGTCCGTCTATCAGATGATCCTGGGTCCCTATCGTTTGCTGCGTCGGATCGACACGGACTTTGTCCACCTTTCGTCCATCGTTTCATTCCTCAACATTCCAGCCTCGACCATGACCTCAGTACCAAATGCCTCTTCCATTACACTTGGTTCACACACTGTGTGCGGCACGTGGGCTCCTCTCGCAGAGGCCCAGGCCTTTGTGCAGAAGCACCATCCGCCTGATCCGAGACTGGACGTCTTCCTGTCCGACCAGCTCTTCGAGCGCTTTCCGTCCGCGCTGCAGGACTTCCATCGCTCCAACACTCGCGGCCGCTTACTCAACAAGTTTGGATCGCAATTCCAGAGCACCACTGACGCACGGCGCGCGCACCGTGTCCAGGCGCGTCGAGTGGTCCCGTTGAGTGACGTCTGCCTCCCGTGGGAACGCGGAATGATGTCATACACGGACATCGAAGAGCATGTGCTCTCTGTACATCCCTCCCTCGTCCTTCCCGAGAATCCGGTGAAGCGCGTAGAAGACCACCTCATCCCGGAGACTCCGCTGAGTCCTACGGAGCAGGAAATGTTCCATAGTCTCTGCGACCTCTCGGACTGGGACAACACGCCGCTGTTGTCGGGGCCGGTGCCTCCTTCACCGGAGGATCGCGCTTCGAGAGGCGACCAACACGCAGAGGACGCAGACATGGAAGAGGATGCAGACTGCCCTACTGCGACGCGCATGCGGTCGCATTCTCGCGACCGACCTCTGCGGCGGTCGAAGAGGGTCGCGAATGCCGCGGCAGCTCGGACGCGGACACGCTCGACCAAGAGGGGATCGAGGACGGTGTCGTGATTGTTTTGTGGCCCTGTGTATGAGAAGAAGTTCGTGCGTATGTGATCCAAAGTGCTTTGTCGCAATTCATTCATTCGTTTATGTTGGTGCTTAATTATTCCACTTCAGCTGTGTCTATCATGCTTGTCTCGTCGAACGCTAGAGCTGTATCAGTTAAGCCATTCTACCTATATGTCTGCGGCCCCCCTTCTCCGTACTTTATGACCTGTGCATCGGCGCTGCCTCCGCCGACGACGTGCATACCCCGTTGCTGCCCCGATCTCCATTTTCCGCGGGGCAGCTGGAGGCGTTGTGCGTTTTTGGTGCCATATTTTTATTCGTTCCGCCGGCCCCGCCGGATGCATACTGTACGCTTCCCACCCCACTCAGAACTTAGCGATTCTCAGCACGTATGCATGGAGAATAAAGACGAGATTGTTTGCGAAGCGGGTGCGAACTGGGAACAAGGCTGGGTGATAGGAGGCAAAGATGCGGGTCGTGGACGCGAGGTCAGCCACCTGGCGGAGTTTGGAAAGCGGGAGAGCTGGCAAAAGGCTCCCTCGTCGCAGCGATCATCCACTCCCCTCCTCGGTTTCACTCTACTACTTAGTACTATTTACTGGACACCCCGTCCCTACTATAGTAGCTGTGGGCAGCTCTTGTTTATCCTCGCCCACCAAAATTTCTACTTCTTATCCTTCAAAAAGCGGTAAACCCCCGGCTTCTTCAGGCAGAACTTTACGACCTCAAGCTCGTCCAGCAAGTCCAGCACATAGTATCCCCACCCTGGTCCTCGCTGCCTTTCGGGTCTGTCTCGCCCAGCCTATATTCCTCGCCTGCTGCCTTTTTCTACCCCTTTGCGCTTTTTACACCCCGGGCACGCCTCCCCAACGACCGCATCTTCAGTAATACCTAATCATTATTCGTCCTCAAGAGTATAATGTCGCTTTCCGCCGAACCTGCTGGCTTTTCCAGGAATCCTTCCGGGAAGACGCCTCCTCCGGCACCCTCAGCCGCTTATGCCAAGAGGTGCGTCTGCCCGACGTCTGACCCTACGTTTCCCTGCTGATCGTGTCATCGCAGAGCGCGAGAGCTCCAGGGAGAGGGCATGATTGGCAGATACAGACCTCCAGCGCTGCGCGCTCTCGCGTCTGGTGGTTCTCCTCCTAATGACATTTCTCCCTCCACCACCACCCCTGCCGACGGTTCTGGCCTACCTCCCAACAACTACCCGCCCGGCTTCAGACGGGCGCGGGCCGGTACCTTACCATCCAACGTCTCTTTGGCTGCCCAGCAGTACGCGGCTGCGGGCTCCCTCGGCGCCAGCCCCATCCCGTCGACAGAGTCGTTCAGCGACCAGCTCCAGCTCCAGGCTCAAAATGCAGCTCCTGCGGCGCCCATGCGGCCGAGCTTGCGCCACTCAGCTTCTGTTGCTTCTGCCGTCCCGCTTACCGAACGCAACAGCCGCCTACGATCAGGCTCGCTCACGGCACTTCCGTCAAACGGTCTTTCCAATGCCTTTGGCCCCAGCATCTTCTCCTCCTCGTGGTTGTCCTCCTCGGGCAATAATAGCTCCTTCCCGGTTTTGGACGAGTTACGTTCGGTGACATCTATGGATTCTGGTGCGGATGACTTCGACGTTCACACACTAGACTACCTCGGCCTTGATGAAAGTCATCATCGCCCGCCTCCCGCCGCCACGATCTCGGAGCTTCGCAACCAGGCGCAAGCCGTCATCGCGGGAAATCTCTCCAACCCGCCCCGCATGCGCGCGACCACAGTCTCCCATCCCTATCGGCGGATGTCGTCCGCCGGGAATTCCCTTCTGCCCACCCCGAACCCAGAGGAGGAAGAAGACATGTACGAGCAATCGTACGGTCGACAGGGCATGGACTCGTATGGAGAGTCGCTTGCGCCGGATAGTTACTTTCCTTCTCCGTATGTGGCCAAAGGCTTCAAGCAAAGCGACCACCTAGGCGCCAACCTCGCTGCGAGCAGACCGCGTGCCATCTCTGTTGGAACGCTCGACGATCCCGCTCGTATCCACCGTCGTGCCACTGTCTCCGTTGAGCAGCCAGTGTACGATCTGGCTGCCACTGTGTCCGCTTTCACCGGCGCGGGCACCCAGTTAGGATCTCAAGGCGGAATCTTGAAGACGGACAAGTTACTCGCACAGCGCCCCGGAGTATCTCCCACTGTCCGTTTCCCCACCACCGAGGTTTCTATTTCGAGGGCATCCCCGTATCTGATTGCCCCGAACCAACCCGGACGCGCGGTCTCTCCGAAGTCTGAAAACTCTGCTCAGATCCAGACGCCTACCCGATCCTTATGGATTGGCAACCTCGACAATTCCGTCACGAGCGAGCAGCTCATCCATGTCTTCGCTCCCTATGGTGCGATTGAGAGCTTGAGGTTGTTGCCTGAGAAGGTTGGTAACGTAGTCTCTGGGTCGTGATCCTCTGATGACTATTTTGCGCAGGAGTGTGGTTTTGTCAACTTCGTTGATCAGGCGGATGCCATTCGCGCCAAGGAAGACGTCCTCAACCGCCTTGGTGGCAATATCGGTATGCCTAATGGCCAGACCGTTCGCATCGGTTTCGGAAAGGCAGATAGTGCCCCCGCTGCACCGGGCAACAAGGGCTCGGGTGGAGGGGCGTCTGGCAACTCTCCGTCAGGATCGACGGGAAAGAGTGCAGCAGCGGCAGGTATGAGCGGCATGGAGGCTCAGCTACAGTCGACCCCCACCCGCGCTCTGTGGATTGGGTCGATCCCCTCGACCACGACGCCGGCGACCATCTTGAGCGTCTTCAGTCCGTATGGTCCTATCGAGTCGGCTCGCGTTCTGACGCACAAGAACTGCGGCTTCATCAACTTCGAACGTCTGGACGATGCTGTTCGGGCTCGCAAGGCCCTGAACGGCCGTGACGTTCTTGGCAGTGACGTTGGTGCGATTCGCATCGGATTTGCCAAGGTCCCTGTCAAGAACGGGCAAGAGGGAGCGACGGGAGAGGAGGCGCCGAGTCTCAATGTCCAGGGTGTTGGTGACTTGAGCGTCGGCGCGACGATCCACGCCTTGCGTAGCGTTAAGGGCGCCTCGACGATCCCTGTCGATCAGCAAGTCCTTGGGGGTACCGTCGAGAATTATCGTTCCAATCTACTTTTGAGTATGATTGCTAACGGCACTCACAACACCGCGTTTGTCAACGACGGAACCGCGAAGCCTGCTGGCTGGACGCCGACTGTGACGGAGCAGCAAATGATCATGAAAGAGCTCGCAGGCGGCAGTTCGGACGCCGACGCCGATATTCAAGCTCTTTCCGGTATGTGGACGTGCGTTCTTGGTCGTGTTGCGTTCCTCATCTCAGTCTTGCAGAGTTCCGCCCACCTATGATGTACTATACCACCATCCCACTCGTGGCCGAGAGGCCCCACAATAGACGTTGGGACGCGTCTAAGTTGCGCGAGCTTCGGAAGAGAATGGACTCGAACACCATCTCCGACGAGGAGATCGAGCAGGTCGCTGCAGACTTCCTGGACGGGGAAATTGTGGACCTCGCTTCAGACTGGCTGGGCAATACGGTGCGGGTTGTTGATTTCACAGTTAGACTCGTCTGTCTTACGACGTCGTCCACAGGTTGTCCAGAAGCTCTTCGAAAAGTGCACTCTGCAGGCTCGCCTGGCCATGCTTGAGCGCATTAGCCCGCACTTGGCTATGATTGGTATCCACAAGAACGGTACCTGGGCTGCGCAGAAGATTATCGAGTGTGTGCAGACCCCGGAGGAAGTCAACATGATCGCGCAGAACTTGAGGCCGTACGCGCCCCCGTTGCTCCTCGACCAGTTTGGCAACTATGTCATCCAGTATGTCAAGCACCTTTTATCTATCAGTCGAAAATCCGCTAACATCGTCACAGGTGCTGTCTCCGCTTCGGACAGCCGGCGAACGACTTCATCTTTGATGCCATGGTCGATCGTCTTTGGGAGGTTGCTCAAGGCCGCTTTGGTGCTCGCAGCATGAGGGCGTGCCTCGAGAGTCCCAACATCACTGTCAGCCAGCAGCGCCGCATCGCGACGGCCATCATATTGAACTCCATTCCGCTGGCGACTAATCCCAACGGTGCATTACTGTTGACGTGGCTTCTCGACACATCTGGTTTCCCTTCGCGCTATCATCTCTTGGCGCCTCGTTTCACGCCTCATCTATCCCACCTCTGCACACACAAGCTAGCCTCGCTTACTGTGTTGCGGATCGTGAATCAAAAGGTCGAGCCGGAGGCATCTATTCAGATTGTAGAGGCGCTGTTCTCGTCCCCGGCTGATCACGTCTTGACCGATGTATTGGGAGATCAAGTGAACGGCGTGGCTGTCGTCCACAAGGTCCTCACCAGCCCCTTCATCGATCCCGCTAAGCGGCCTGCATACATTGAGGCAACCAAACGGGTTTTGATCGAGCTGAAGGTGATTGCTACCCAGGCATACCGTCGCTTGATCGAGGAAGTCGGACTCCCCATCCCGAACTTCCAACCCAGCTACTCCAACGGCGCCACTACGCCTGGTGGCAAGTCGAAGTTCGGCAATCCGGCTGGCACGTATGGCATGCCGGGGCTGCCCTCCGGGTACTCTGCTCATGACCAGAATCTGGCCTCCATGATGGCTGCCTTACAGATGGGCGGTCAGAACCCGCAGTCAGGTCCCCCTCAGCCTCCTCAGCTTTCTATCGACCCCGCATACACCACGCAAAATACCATTCCGCGCACAGGCCGCGCCTCTAACCCTGCTTCTGCTTTCTCTCCGTCGACCGATCCCTTCAATCCGTTCGCCCTCCGTTCGCCGGAGATGAACAGCCCCAGGATTGGGGGCCAAGGACAACGTCGCAATGGCGGGGGCGTGCCATCGTCGTCACCCACTCCTGTTTCCTCGGTTCAGTACGGCACCCAGTCACCGAGCCTCGGTTCCGTCGGGAATATCCTTGGTATGGGCCAGCCGACCTACGGTGGACTCGCCCCACAATCCGTTCCGCCACAGTATCAGCAATACATGTACCAAATGTACCAACAGAGCCCTAACATGGGGGCTTTCCATGCCTGAACGACAGCAAGCATTATCTGCATTGCACGACCCATCTATTTACCACGTCGCTCTCTTGCATCTCTATCTCTTGTTGAAATGTTTTCTTGTGTCGCCTGCCCCTTCTTCCCACTTCCCTTTGGTCTACGTCTACGGTCTGCTTGCAATGTTTGTGTTTCTTGCTTTTATACCCTCACACAAAGTCACACCCTGCCACGTTCTTTCCTGTTCCCGAGGACCATCACAAAATGTCGGACGAGATTATTCTTCCACTTGCATTCGCCCGATGCTGGAAATGGCTGGTTTTCTCCTTGGTTTGCTATTTCATATTTTCCTATCTTTGACTGCGCCTAGTCCCCTGCTGTGACTATGTACACTTACAATAAGGATGGCTGCAAAAACGGCTCGTGCAGTCTTATAGACGAATTTACGCTTTCATTTTCTCTCGCATTTATCAACTCGTGCGCGACGCGTTACGTCATAAGTTGAGCTCAGCGACCTCGCGTCTTGTGCACCGAAGTCACTGCACCAACTCGACTTTGGTCCGACCTCGGTGTTATACTCCGAGTAACCTGATGGGCTCAGCCTCATCCAAGGCAGCACGAACCCTGCCCAAGACTGCCTCGAAACCGCCTCCTTCTTGGGCCGGGACAAGAACACCAGGCTTCGGTGATGCACCAGCCGCCGAGGCTGCCCGACGACCGCTGGCTAGTGAGACGAGGAGCGAAGGTCAGTGCGTTCCCCATGCCATACGGTGCCACCACCGAGTATGACCATATAGCCATCGAAAAGGACTCGCGAGACCCCCAGCTGCTGGCTAACTTGAGCCGGCTGGGCCCCGTACGCGTCGACCACCACATGCAGACCATACGCACAGTGAGTTCTTACGTCGCAGTTCCCCTACCTCTGCATACCATGCTTCGTCTACAGCAGGAGACACACACGAACCGCCTGTTCCGCTCGCGCGCCAGGTCGGAGGAGGACGCGGCCGGCGCGCAGACGCCGCGGAACCGCCTGTGGGGGTACGCGCTGGCGGAGCTACTGGACGAGCGCAAGACCGTCGGCACGCGGGAGGAGTACGGGCAGCTGGCGGAGCGCTTTGGGATGGATGCGGAGAAGCTGGATAGCGTCGCGCGGTATGTGAACAGTCCCAGTATACGGGAGGACAGTGTCAAAAGGGTGATTGGAGAGGATGGAGAGGAAAGGGTCACCATGACGGTCAGTCGCAGGACGTTTGTCGTTGATGCTGAGGATTCTCATGTATCTCTAGGCCGAGTGGAGAGAACCTGTCATTGTGAACGACGGAGGCAGACGTACTTCTTCCCTGTGAATCCTTGCTGGGAGGTTGTAAAGGAGGGCATGCTGTTATGTTGCATTCATCGTCCCGAACGGGCTCCGATCCCTCGGTCTGTGCTCGGGGCTGCGTAGACCTATTCAGGTCGCCTGTTCATGGATATCTCGTTCAATATAACACAATTAATAGGTGTTCAAGTGCGGAGTAAAGAGCAAAGCAGAGGTCCCGTTCTCGGACATCCGATCCGAGACGGAAAGGGCCACGTGCATCGCGAGCTGAGCGCCGTCGTGCACTGCACGCTCAACCGCCGACCGACAAATTCTTCCTCTCAGATCTCAGCAGTCAGCCATGTCGGGATTGAAGCGCAGCAATGGGCATCCTGAGCCAGAAGTCATCGTGAACGTACGTCGCTTTCCACACTGTAATCACACTTACATCCCACTAATCTCTCACGCCAGTTCGCAGATGGGTACGCATATTCCAAGGGCAAGATGGACGAGGCGTTCCGCAACATCTTCGACAAAAACCCCGTAAAACAGAGCAAATCCATTGCCTCGAGCGGCGCAAAAAGAGAGGACATTGATCTCATCGTACGCGCCCTTGCGGTCCTTGCGGCCTCACGCTGACGGTTGCACAGGTCGCCGAGCTTGAGATTCCGCGTTCTCAGGCAGAGAAGGTCCTGATAGAGCACGGCGGAGATTTGTCGAAGGCTCTCCAAGCCCTTGTCACGCCCTAGAGCGATGGGATCAGGATGGCCGGGCATCATAATTTGTACGTCTAAATGCCGTCGGTCGGTGTCGCATCATCCGACACTTCTCAGATCGCAGGACGCACTCAAACGTGCTTTTGCTGGCCGTGCTATGCGCCAAGGGCTAGGCATTAGAACGTACCGCGAGCCATACCGCTGCCAAATTCAAAGTATGTATTACCGGGATGAAGTTATGACGCTGTACTATTATGTCTACGTCGTATGGGCATCTGTTCGTCTGGGGAACTGCACGAAACGAATGTAGCTGCGTGTGTGCGTGGGGATAGAGCGTCGGCGAACAGCAGACAAAGCCGTGATCATGTTGAGTGTTAAATAATGAGTTTCGTCAAGGAAGTCATCGACCTCTGTCAATCGCTAACGTCTAGATGGGTATCGGTTTCGTCAAATCCACCAGCACCTCCGCCACTGCACACCTGCTGTGCCGCTCGCGTTCTCCCAGAGGAACCGGCACTCCAACCCAGGTGCCACGCTATCGTCGCTCGTATCCTGGCTGCGACGGTGGGGGCGTCGGCACGGGAGACGGGGTACGCGACGGGAGGGGCGAGCCGTATGGCGCGTGAAGGTAGCGAGGGGTATCCGTCATCTCTTGGAAGTACCCTTCGGACGGGGTGAGCCTGTCGAAGCTCAGCGAAGGTATCCGCGGAGACGACGACTTGCTGTCGAACTGCCCGAGTATTGGTGCGTCGGGGCTGACGGGCGAGCCCGGCCATGGGGTTGATGCTTTGCTGCCCGTGGCGCTGTTCACGACGTTGACAAGAAGCGTCGGCTCTTGCCCTGCTGGCTGATTGTATAGCCATGTTGCAATGAGCACAGTTGACGAGCCCACAACAAACGAAGGTGTGATGCTGAAGTGGAACAGAATCACGGAGGCGAGGAAGGATAGGATGATGGACAGGCTCGTCGCAAAGCCTTTGAGGATGTTGTCGGAGTACTTGATCACGATGGCCGTGATCAGTCCGCCAAAGACCTGAATGGACACGGTTGCCCATGCCCAGCCGCCGAAGTTCTTGAAGAAGTCCTGGAAGAAACCACCGGAATTTGAGGGTACAGGGACGTAGAGGACGGGGAGTAGTGCGGGGATGAGTGAAAACAGTGACAGTTGCACGTTGCGCACCCACAGGTCGGCCTTCGAGTTCTTCAGGACCATCTCAAAGTACACGCCTGCCAGACCCGACGTGAAGCAAGCCGCGGTGACCGCCCCGAACCCTTTCAAGGGGCTCATGATGTGCAAGTATCGCGGCGCGGACTCATGTGCACTACCAACAGGCATGTTGGCCTTGGACACGGGAGGATCGTTGCTAGTGCTGGTCTGGATTTGGACAATGGCGACCCCAATGGCCAGGAAGAACAATGACGTCCACTTTGTCGAGCTCAAACGTCTCCGTAGAAGCGCGACAGAGAACGCGGCCGTGGTGAGAATCTTCATTTGGTACGTGACTTGGAAAGTCGCGACAGGCAGGTTGCTGACGGCGACGAACTGCAGCGAGTTTTGCACGACGTAGAGGATGGCGGGGATAGAGAGCTTCCAGCAGTCGTGACTGAAGATTTCCCGAAGTAGCTGGTTGAGAGGAGTAAAGATGGATCCTGTGAGCGGTCTTCGGGACTCCGAATTAGATATCCTCCATAGAGCTATCATGAAGGATATCGAGCCCTTCATGATTTCGTTCAGTAGAACGGCAGACGCGGGGGAGTAGGATAGTGAAGGGGGCGTTGAGACGCGTGAATAGTGCATCACTATTGATAAAGCAGCGTTCTGCACTGCCAGAGTGACGAGACTGATCCATGATGAGCATGCATGGTTTGAGAGAGCGAAAGGTTGAGCACTCACGAGACATATTTGAGCGGCATACCAAAGACGGTGGGCGCACTCTCGTCTCTTGCGACACCATTGAGGGTGACTGTAGGCGTTGGGCCGTTCATGAATGCGGGGAGGGATGCTGGTGTGAGGAGGGGGGAGAGTCGTGGACTATGGCTCGTCGACGAAGCTGCTGGGGAAGGGGTTCCGCCTCTCGTGGTCGGAAAGGGTCTGTGATACATGTCGGGGCTTGTTGGACTGGCGACATTGACTGAAGAAACTCGTGAATAATGGGATTGCTTGAACGGACGTTCCATGGTAGATGCAGACAGCCGCTCCGGAGCGTCTTGCAGGGAAGAACTTGGGCGTCGGTCAGACAGGAAGCAGCTCGTAGGCTCCTGGCGTGTTTTTGGGCGTAACTGGGGAAATGGTGAGGGGGGCGGGGAGAGGGAGGAGAGGAGCGAGTGAGCGCGAGTGAGAGACGAGCAAAGACGACTGAAATCGTGACTGAACGGTGTCGCGAACGGACAAGTTGCAGTGCAAGCGCCGAGTGCAACAGGCCCCGCCCGATCCGGTACCGCGTGCCCCAATCAACCTCTTGATGCTATCTGACACAACACATCTCTTCCATTGCACGTACACTACTCGTGTCGTTCTCTATGTACAACGCTGGTAATTCTCGCCGTCAGCGGCGCTGCGGGCATCCCAACTCTATCACTCGGGCCCTCGCACAGGGTCCACCAGCATTGCACAACCCAGGGAACAGCAACACTCCCGTCGTCAACAGGCGCATCACCCCTTGATCACCCTGTCACAAGGAAGAATCAGCATGAGAGCCATATGACGACAGACAATGAGAACACGCGCAAAGCTCAACCTCAGACTCGCCTTTATCTCTCCATGTGCACCCAGCAGCTGGTTGTTTCCACAGCGGAACCAATGCCAGCGAAATGAACTCCTCCATAAAAGGAGCGCGGGTGCATCCCTTTACCAGGGTTTTCCTCGTCGGTGTTGCAGTAAAAAGAGATCGAGAAACGAAGGATCAAACGACTCACGTTGAAGAAAAACCCGAACAGAAAGATGTAGAGATCTCCAGGTGATCCTGCGTCCTGGCCCCTCAACCATTGGGAGAGACAATCAGCATAGATTGTTTTTGAGACCGCGATTCGCTCTTCGACGTTTGTCTGGACCGTCCATCCCAAGAAGCAGGACCGGTGAAGGCCAGCGGAGGACAGACAGTAATTTGGACGCCGTGAAATTTTGGTTCGAGTTGAGCGACGCGACGCGCGCTTTGTAGGGCCCGCGAGATGCCGGGCGGAGGTCCAACTCTGCCGACGCGTCCACGCCGCCGGGCCGCCGCGGCACGCGCAGCTTCAGCCTTGCCTCAATGTCGATTGACCTCGACTGGAACAAACTCGACGCATCGCTTGCAAACTCCCTCGTCGACCTCCTCAACACACAGCTCCAGAATGCTCCACGCCCGTCCTTCATAGGACCCATCGAGGTCTCTTCCTTTGACTTTGGCTCGCAGGGCCCGGATATCGAGATCGTCGACCTCCGCAACATCTACCGTGACTTTCTTGACGACGACGACGAAGATGCTGACGGTGAGAGGGACCCCGAAAAGGCAGCAGATGTAGGGGTGGACGACGACGACGGGTTTGAGTGGGTCTCACGCAAACATGTCGGACGAGCAATGGCCGAGGAGGCGCCCGCGTACCACCATCTGCCTCCGCACGTCCGCTACGGCAGAGGACCCGCGTCGGACATGTTCATGTCAACACCCTCGCTCGGCCATTCGTTCGGCCCTGCATTCGGTCCTTCGTTCGGCCCTCCAATGGGCGCGTGGAATGGCGCGATGAGCCTGCCCTCTCTGAACGCCCGACCACCCTATTACGAGCACCCAACCGCTTATCACCCCGCCCCCTCTGCAACCCCGCCTTTCGCAACCTTCCCTTCCTCCTTCACGTCTACGCGCCCCACGGCCGCACCCTCCTCCTCTTCATCACCTCAGCAGATATCACAAGACTCCGAACCCCCTCCCGCTCCACCCCAACCCGACCCCGACGCGCCGAACCTCCAGCTGCATCTCCATGTCACCTGGCACTCGAACTTACGCCTCACACTTACGACCTCCCTGCGCATCAATTACCCCTCACCTATGTTCATGTCCCTCCCGATCAAGCTGTCTGTCACAGGCCTGCTCTTCACTGGTGAGCTCGCCATTGCATATGAGGGCTCGCGCAAGCGGGTGCACCTCTGCGTGTTGGACGACTTGGACCCGTACGGTCCAGCTGGCGATCGACCAAAACGCGACTCTGTGAGCAGCACGCCGCCGAGCGACCCTGATGCGGAAGTCGACGGCTTGGGGCTGGCGGCTGGAGTGGGCGGGCAGCAGAGGCAGACGAAGCCGCTGCCTGTCGGTCAGAGACTACTGCCCAATATTCTTATTGAGAGCGAACTGGGTCAGGCGGACAAGCACGTGTTGAAGAATGTGACCCGGGTGGAGAAGTTCATTCAGGACGTCATTCGGAAGACGGTGGAGGAAGAGTTGGTGTTCCCTAATTTTCATACGTTAGTGTTGGGATAATACTTCACCTTTCTACGACCATGACATGGATACCCACACAAAGGTCATGGTAGGAAAGTGTGATTAGCGCTACATTTAGAGATGACGTGTACAACAGAGCTGAGGTGTACTTTACAATAGTGACTTGCTCATGTAGGGACCATCTAGTTCATATCCCAATCTTCGATAATAATCCCGCGTGCCCACACCTGACGAAGGCGATCTGTGAGACAGACTAATCCGGTGAATGGGACGTGATTACTCGCCTGAGATAACGGCGAGCTTCAAGCTGCCGTGTTCTTCTCTCGCTATGCGCTCGGCCTCCTCCATGAGCAGAGTACCGAAACCCTGATAGCAGCACGATCAGAATGGAATTCTCCACGTTCTAGAAGAGAAAACCAAACTGACCTGATGTTGAAATTTTGTCGGGTCCCTCCCATGCACCGGCACTGCGGTCCCGTACACATGCAGTTCCCGCACGATGCTCGTGCCTCCTTCCGCGCCATCCTTCTGCACAAGCTCCGGTCTGTATGTCCCTTCCTCGGAGCACTTCCTCAGCCGCAGAAGGCCGACAAGAATGTCCCGTTCAGGGTCTTCGTATGAGAGGAACGTCTCCCATCCACCATTGGCCGTGTAATCCCGACGCAGAAGCTCGACCGATTCCGGACGCACTTTGTGGTGAATTTCGTGTATCTATAATTGCACGTGTATGTCAGGAACCGCGTACCGGAGGTCTGGTAATTTAACATTACCCCAACTTCGCGGAAGCGCACGTCTCGGCACTCCGCACCAAAATCCTTCATGCGATTCAAAGCCAGCTCACGCAAGTTCCCCGAGTTTTCAGAGCCCGAGGTCACCAGCGGCAGAGGGATGTCACTGCAGAATTAAAACGTGAGTATGTGACAAGGGGGGAGACGACATTATTAGCCCTACCGTTGTACTCGATATACCCTTGTCCATGGCGGAACAAGAGCGAGGATACGGGCTACAACGTCCACAAGGACATTCGGTGTATAGTTTTTGTACCTGCCAGTCCTCCATAATTCATACAGCCCAGTCCCACGGATGACAAGGGTCGGATAAATTTTCAAACCATCACTGCGGAAAGCGGGGTTCTCAAAATACTCCTTAAATTGCTCGAGGTCGCGCTCGACACCGACGTTTGGGAGATCTGGCATCATGTGCGCGACGACTTTGAAGCCCGCGTCTTTCGCCAGATGGAAGGACTCCGAGACGGCGCGGACGGTGTGCCCGCGATTTGTGTCGCGCGCGACATCTTCGTAGACCGACTGCACTCCGATCTCAAGACGCGTGCAGCCGTACCGGAGCATCTGGCTCAGGTGCGGCTTAAGGCAGTAGTCCGGTCGTGTCTCAATGGTGATTCCGATGGCCTTTGACTTACTCTGCTCAGAGTATCTGAAGAGGCGAAGATAAGTAAAAATGTGTTGCAATGTCACGGTTCGTTGCACTCACCGAACAGCCTCGTCCACGTCTGTCCCAGTGAAACCAGATAAAGCATTGTGGAGCTGCGCAACGAACTTGCTCCGGTAGTCCTCTGGCATGCTCATGAAAGTTCCACCCATGATGATGAATTCAACCTTGACAGGGTCAGCTCGGTTCATGCGGCGATGATCAAATGCATTACATACCTTGTCCACGCTGTGTCCCAGGCTTTTGAGCTGCTCAACCCGTCCCCGCGTCTGCTCGTAAGGATCGTAGCGAGCACGGATAGCACGCATGCTCGTGGGCTCATAGCCAGTGTAGCTCTGTGTGCTGTAGTCAAAGTCCGAATCAGGGCCCCCAGGACAATACCTGCAAGTCCACGAGTCAATTTGGTAGAATAACGTCGGCGGGTAGACACCCACACGCAAATATTCCCGGTCATGGCGATATGCGGACATCGATGCGGTTTACACATGACAGCCACGACAGCGATCCCACTCGCAGTCCGGATGGGCCGCGCCTTGAGCGTCGGCAGCAACGCTTTCTTGTATTCATCTGGGATGGCGCTGATGATGTCTACAAGACGTGGGACACCTCCAAAGCCGTGTTTCTTGCTGATTTTTGCGCGGATTTCGTTGAGTGAAACAGACTGGTTTGCATCGTAGGCTTTGATGAGCTCTGCGGCGATGCCGGAAGTGACTCGCAGGAGCTGCTCGGCCTGAGAGGGGCCTGGCACAAATATGACAATGCATTCATAGGAGGCCTATTACCACGCACCGTCTACCCTTGACCGCTGTACCATTCAGATCGATGTTGACAGTGCGGGATAGAGTGTACAATTCGGGGTTGCCGCGGACGTTGCGCGGGTGGACGATAGCCTGGACTCAGGGATCTCTGCAGGATCAGCGTGGATTCCGTTCAATTCCTCGACAACAACGCAGTATTCGCAGCACTTACGTTAGCTCCTAATGAATCTTCCTTCGTACAAATGCATGCAGGAGCGGCAGTTCTGTAGCAGGAACCCGCACGGTCGCGACCAGGTCGCGCGACCTCTGAGTAAACATACGTGGGAATATACTGCCTATCGTGGCGCGTGACACTCGGCGGTCAATCACAGTCCAGCTCACTATCACTCATGTCGACGGCCGCATGCTATGCCTCCCCCGACCGCTGCAGATGCTTGGCTTAACTCTCGTCGATTTGGTATCGTTGTTGACGCGGGTTCCTCTGGCTCGCGTCTGCAGATCTACAGTTGGAGGGATCCACGCGTGGTTCGACAGGAACATGGTGAACAAGTAAAACACTTGCTTCCGAGGGTGGAAAAGGGGACACTAAATGATGACGATTGGGTCACAAAGGTAGAACCTGGTGCGTGCCCAGATTGTTCACACCTACGCCCTGACCTTCGCTGAAACTTGTCCAGGCATCTCGTCCTTTGCTGAGAGTCCCGAGGGCATAACCTCGTACCTGGCTCCTCTGCTAGAGCATGCCCGCTCGCACATCCCTCCTTCTCTTCACGCAGAAACACCGCTGTTTCTCCTCGCAACTGCAGGCATGCGGTTGCTCACTCCGGAGCAGCAGGCTACCGTGCTCGAAACAACCTGCCACTTCCTCAGGTTCCATTCGTACTTTCGCATTGATGGCCCTTCCGCCTTGGGACCATGCGGTTCGAGTGTCCGTATCATCACGGGTGAGGAGGAAGGGCTATTTGGTTGGATCGCGGTCAACTACCTCATGGACGGATTTGGTCCCTCAAATGCCGACCGCACGACCTATGGCTTCCTTGACATGGGCGGCGCATCCACGCAAATTGCGTTTGAACCGGGCCCCGAGGAGCGGAAGAAGGCGCAAAATCTCGTGGATGTGCGGCTGCGACTCATGAGCGGAGAAGAGATTAGCCACCAGGTCTTCGTGACTACCTGGCTGGGCTATGGCACCAATCAAGCCCGGGAGCGCTATGTTGGACAGGCTATCAATGAGTACGAAGCTACCCGGCAAACAATCTCTGGCACCGCATCTGACCATGAGGTTATTGAAGACCCATGTCTACCCAAGGATCTCAGGCTCACCGAGACTCCACTCCATACAGGGCCCTCGACGTCGCATACACGCAAACCACATACGTTGTTGGGCACCGGGTCATTTACGCAGTGCCTGGAACAGACGTCTCCTCTCCTCAACAAAGCGGCGCCATGTCCTGACGTGCCTTGTCTCTTCAATGGCGTGTACGTCCCTCCAATCGATTTCTCCGTATCCCGCTTTATCGGGGTATCGGAGTACTGGTATTCGTCAGAGCATGTCTTCGGACTGGGAGGCGCATACAACTTCGTGGACTATGAGCGCGCGGCGCAGAATTTTTGCGGCAAAGATTGGGCGGAAATTTTGCGCATGCACGAGGACGCGAAGCGGCGGGAACGTCTCGGCGGAGATGGGGAGATGGAAGAGGGAGGGAAGGTCATCGGGCTCGACAAATGGGGCGATAAAGTGGAGATCTCTAGATTGGAGATGCAGTGCTTCAAGGCCGCATGGATTATCAATGTCTTGCATGACGGCCTTGGAATGCCTAGGATCGTGGACGCCGGAGGTAATGCCACGGCCTCAGGTGAAGCGGTGAAGAGCCAAGCAGACCAGAAGGGATTGGGGCGACCCACTTTCCAGTCCATGGATTCTGTGGGCGACATCGCCATCAGCTGGACGCTCGGCAAAATGGTCCTTGAAGCGAGCAAGGAAGTTCCGCCTCTTTTCAAGAATGACCCACCGCTAGTTGACCCGCTGGAAGGTATCACTGAAGGGGAGAACTCGCCCTACCATCCCATACGCCCTGCATTTCACCTTAACCTCGACGACATTGATGACAAGATTTCTGCACACCTACCCCCTTCCTTTACCCGTCACTCACTGGGTTTCCCTTTTGTTGGTCTCATCTTCAGCCTGTTGGTCCTCTTAACCTTCCTTTTGATGACGTGCCGGTTGCGTCGTTATATACGATCTTGCGTCCGCCGCTTTACTCGTTCGGTGACCAAGCGAGATCAAGATTTGTTCGCCTTGTCTCTGGAAGAAGGCAAAAGCGATGGTCGCCCTTCCTCACCATTTTCTACTAGACCGCCCTCGACACCTACTACTCGCCGGTTCTTCCGAAATATGCGCCGTTTAACTTCTTTCTGGCGTCCCCGGCCACCCTCCCTGCAGACATCTCCGCATAAGACATTTCTCCGGCATATTCCATCTTCTCCCGCTCGCATGTCTCCATTGCGATCGTCGGCATTCCCCACATCTCTCCATCCCCTAGATGCCTCTATCTCCTCTTTGGGCTCGACTTCGACTGCGACCTCGCCCACGGTAGGGTCCTATGACGATAATATGTTTTTGAAAAGTACTGGGGAGGCGGGAGAAGCCTCCTCTTTGTCGATCTACTCGCGGTCAAGGAATTCGTCTACGATCAGCCTGTCTGTGTTAGTCCCACGTCAACCGATATCACGGACAAGTAGTGCTTCGTACCTACCGTGACTGTGTTACTATCCCCTTTCATCTACCCACCTTCGCTGTAGGATTTCGGCATTCTGTCCATCGGGCTTACCGGTCTGGATTAGGTGCTGTCCCCCTGCAGCTCATGTGTTTCTCATGAAATTGCAACTTACCGCGGACCTTCGTATGGATACCCACATAAGACTTATCTCTACTGACTCACATGCTAGTTATGACTTCGAGTGGAATTCAAGGATTGCACTTGTATGTTTAGAGCCAGTGGTACCGCTTGGACCAAAATTAGCAGATCAACAATCGCGTTCCAAGAGGTTCGCGTGTACGACTTTCTCATAGTGAAGCTGCGCTTTACGGCGTGTGTTGCATGGCAGATTGCACCCGCCACTGCGATCCACACTCTTGCCTCGCTGCTCCTGCTGTCTACGTGAGACCGCACGCGCAATCTGAAGAACGGCGAAGGGCCGGACTGCGATAGGAACTTCTTTGTCACCGCATCAGCATGTCTGCCTAAGGGCAGCACATGGCCTCAAAGGTAACACGGTGCCGTGTGAGAGCTACGAGAACACAGCGGATGGACAGTTGCGTAATGTCGCAAATGGGGGATGAAAGATCCCATGGGAGGCTTCGCGCGTCCGAGTCCCCATTACGCAAGACGAGTTATGGCCAATAACATGGTAAATCGACGTCCTACCGAGGACAGGAACAAGGAGTAACCACGTCTGAACAGGGAGACCCGTGCCTATACATACCTTGGGTCAATCAAAGGAAGCCACTTGGTTTTGACTGAGAATGGCAGGTCTGTGGTTCACAGCATTCTATCTCGACACTGGCCTTATGCTCGCGTGTAGCTGGTGCGGTGTCGGCACAGATGGCCGCTTGAAGGTAGAGATACTCACAAGACATACCCTGAATGACCTCTTAGAACGCAAGATAACGCGCCTCGTGGTTGGTCCGATGAGCATAGATAGCGCCTTCTAACACCTGTACGGCCGATGCCACAGTGTTCACATTGTATTGTGGAGATGAACCGAAGAGAGGCGATACAATTTGGTACTAGAACGACGTTGGTTAATAACGTACCAATGGGGCCTTCCGGAGCCTTGTACCAACGGCGCCCACAGGACCCTTGGGGGGTCGAGCCGGGATAACATCCTTTGCTTTCATCCGCCGCAGTCGACGGACCTGGCTGACGAAATCGATCTCGTCGGCCTTTCGTGACCCGAGCGCATGTAGCCGCTCTTCCTCAGCCGCGTCAACGGGGTCCAGCGAATGACGCTCTCCGGAGCGCCACAGTAGAAGCTGAACCGTGGCTTCATGGAGTAAAACCAATAAGCAGTACTAGAAAGTCGTAGAGAAATTGAGGGCAAAGGCAAAGCATGGAAAGCCGTTAGGACCGACCTGGACTCTGTCGATGCGCGACAGCGCTTCGTAATCATTTGATCCAGTTGGTCGCGACCCGCCGGACACTGCCCCCTAGATCGCAACAGTAATGGTTTATCAAGCTCTTGCGCCAACTCCGAGACCTCACTGACCTGTCCGGATCGCGAGGATGAGGTTATGAAGGAGGCCGCCGCTGAAGATGGAGGAGGCACCTGACGATGGATTCAGCGAGGTGAGATACGACATCTGGACGAGCACGCACGTCACTAATGTCCGTGGCTACGGATGAAGCACGCGAACGCCGGCCTTGCGATAACTTATTGAGAGGCGTTGGCTTCTCCTGGGATTTCAACATGAGTCCCAAGAGCTCTCCACGGGCCAACTACACGCAAAGAATCTTGCCTTCCCAGATGCCTCATCCACCCCGCGAGATTCATCAGGCTGTTCGTTGACAGTCAAGCTTGGGGATGCTTCCCGGCCCAGGACCCAGCCCTGTAAAATGCGTCCGAGGCGGCCCACTTCCCTAGCAGTCAAATCGCCCTTCCCTGTGGCGCTCGTCTGCAAGCTGTAGCGAGAGAGTCCGCCCTGCATGAAGGCTTGATGGCGCGGATAGGCGGGTGGGTATACGTTCTCCAAGACCGCGCGTAACACCGGCTTGATGTATGCGAACTGCTCGTGGATCGACAAGGCGCAAAACTCGCTTGCACTTGGTGGGGGTATCTTCGGCTCTGGCTCCAACAATTCATCGTAGCCGGCGTCATCGTTGTCTGAGTCCACTTCTCCTTCGCTGTCGACACTCTCAAATTGACCCAACTGTAAAGGGTTTGCTCGCTTTCCCCGTAGGATTGAAGAGGGTCTGCTTACTTTACATGTGGCAAATCCCGGTTCGTCCGCTGTGTAGAACATGTCTCTTGTGACATTAGCCATGGATTCGTCAAGAAATTGTATGCGATATTTCGGCTGGAGACCTGGCCTTTCGGGTGGGATGTATTCTTCGACTTTTGCTGGCCAGTACTCCGTTTTGTTCTTCTTTGCCAAGGATAGGATAGGTTCACCTGGCACATCCACGAAGGGATCTGGAGGGGGTGGCAACCATAGCTCTGACACTGTCGGTGTGAGTGCGACGTGTCACCGATGTCAAGAGAAATCTATTCACCAGGTGAAGCAGAGGAGGCCTTCTCCAGGGCAGCCGGCTCACTCCTTGCAGGATGGTGGACAGGCCCTTTGTAAGATGACAGACTGGATGGCAATCCATCATTCTGTCGAGCATCTGCTTCGAGCATGAGATCTACTGCCGACCTAAACGCTTGATCCAGATCAGTCCGAGGACGTTTGGAGGGAGACACCGGACCAGAATCTGGTCTTGGAGAACGAAACGTAGAGGCCATGAACTGTAGTGTATCTCTGCCGGGTTTCTTCATGGGCAATATTACGGCAGGTGAAGGGGACGCGACGGTCACGTCGCGTGCCGCTGTACTATCGATGCGGCCGAATAGTTTCACGAACACGGGGCCCTCTTTCAGAGAGCCCTTGACAGCCTGTAAAGACGCGGACGTGTCAGGCTTGGGGGAGAAATAGGGCTACAGCACTCACGCATCCAGGCCACCAAAAATAATCCCTGCGGTCCTCCACCCCCTGATCCGGAGCCAGTTGTCCAGCGTTGTTCACGCGCACCCATACAAGCGGACCCCGTATACTACGAATGCGCTCGTCTTCGGAGTCTGATGTAGAAGTTGATGATGTAGAGGACAGTGGTGCCAGTATTGATGGTAGGACGCGAGTACTTGAGCGTGATGTACGAGGTGTTAGACCATGCGCTGGAAAGATGAGCTGGCGCGTAGACAGTGGTACGAGCTATGTCTACGTACATCGCTTCGACACGGTATTTGACGATACACTGGCAGTCTCAGCACGCGAGACGCGCTTCCGCGATCGTGATTTGCTCTGGCTCTGACTCGGACGCGTGTCCGAGTCCGGCTCAGGAGAGCTGGATAGCATTCGACTGAAGGCCGCCCTCGCTTTCTTCGCGGCAGCACGTGAAGAGACAGTCTTGCTTTGCGAGTTCATGGCGAAGCGACGAGGCACTGCAAGCAGGGGAGCAGGGTGATGGCGGGAGGTCTGGCGACGCGTCTGTGGCTGGCGGAACCAAATTCAAAAATATAGGCGCGTGATTGCAGGGCCGATATCCTTTGGAAACACAACAAATTGAATTATGTATCATAGGCGATGTTATGTCAAATACCCAACGATAAAAACCAGTAACAAATATCTGGACGGGATATCTACAATGTTCTTCCTGCAGGCTCAGAGGCTCGCCGGGTTCGCACAAGCATCGCAGCCTAGACTGGTCAGCTCAGTCTAGAGAAATCTACCTGGACGAGCCTAGCGAGCACCGAGACGACCGTAGGCTCACCGTAGATAGGCATAACCAAACATCGTTTGGCAGTGCTCAATATAAATGATAAGCATTATCGAGAACAGTCGAGTTCACGTGAGACTGATTTCGGATGCGAAAACAACCTTGCGGGGAGGTTGACAAGCTCAATCGATGATTGAGACCTGGCTGACGACCTTCTGTGTAGAGTTCTACCATGGAGACTGGACGAATCGACTCACATATGATATTAGAGCGAGGTGATACTGCGTTGTATCCGGAGTAATTCGAGCGGCGAAGTGGCAAGCCTCACATTTCGGAAACATGGCACACCGCAGATCTTGACGAAACAGTCGCAGGACAGGTTTATCAACTCGACCCGGAAGTGGGTAAACCCGAGTCAGACCACCCAAGGATACGAGAAGTACGAGAACTTATTAGTACCCACGCCAGACATATCGTACGCATCCCCATTTGGTGCTAGTGGCGTTCGCTAGCAACCCCCACTCCAACGTATGCTGCCGCTGAGAAAATGAAGTTCATATAGGCTGTCCATGCTATGGACAGAACCCCAACAGTGCCGGGACAATACATTGCCGTCTATTATGCCCGTCAGCTGCGTGCCGAAAAAAACACTCTGCCTACGCCGCACCTTTGCTGGGATCCACATCTCTAGCGTGGATATGACCGGCAGTCACCGTCCGTAATCCAAGTCATTGGAAGAGATGGATGGCGCAGCTCTGACGTCTTGGTCAGTGGCACAAGCAATACCCAT
This sequence comes from Artomyces pyxidatus, assembly GCA_022160305.1. Classification (NCBI taxonomy): domain Eukaryota; kingdom Fungi; phylum Basidiomycota; class Agaricomycetes; order Russulales; family Auriscalpiaceae; genus Artomyces; species Artomyces pyxidatus. Next base: position 453,773 of record MU277208.1, on the reverse strand, counting down.
GGATGGATGCGTTGGCAGGAAGACACTCCACCGTGTGGCCACGATGTCCATGACCTGCAGTTGCACATGGACGAGCATATGGCCGTACTCCCCCGGGGGCTCAGCACAAGGTAGAGAGCCACTGCGGTTACGGCATGGCAAATCTTCGACACTGACGCTCGTGTGAGACGAACTTCTTCGAGGCAGTGACATGATACGACCCTGGTACCGTCACAGGCTGGACCAGTTCCAAAGTATCCAGTTTCGAGCATTCAGTTTCGCGTGTACCAACAACCGAGGAACGAGTCCGACCAAACGGTGTGCGGGGAATGCGCATTCAGGACGCATCGACGAGGGCGATCTTTGACCCAGGGTCAGGTCAGAATCCATTTTTGACTTGGCCTTCTCGACCCAATGCGGCAGGCGTAGTATTCGAGGCGTTCGAACGTCGGCTCGACGTCAGTTCCTGGTAGCGTCAACGAGATGACGAAGCCGCTGCCAAGGGAAGAGCTGTGAAAAAAAGACCAAAGCCGATCCAAGGAAGTACCATGAAACGCAAGCGGTGTGAGTTATCGGATATGATGCCGAACTTCACCTCATGGCCCCCCGCGACCGTAAACCCCCTCCCGCAACCACAGAACGTACTACACGCCGCCTGAGTAACAGCATGCGGATAAGTACTCAAACTTGCGTTTGGCATCCGGATTCCGAAGGGTGACACCTGAAGAGTCCGCGGCTGCTCGGACGTAACGCCTGTGAGCCTTCTCTGCACTGTCGCGCCGCCGTAACACCTTGAACTTTGAAAACCGTATACAGATCCCGACGGCGCTCGCGCAGCTCACCTTCTAGGCTCCTCAAAATCGTAGTCGATCCAATGAGAAGGGGGATCATCTTGGCCATCGGCAAGTATCGGACGCTGCCGTACTCCCCCGTTTGAGATTCTTTACTTCCCATGACGAAAGCACAAGATTGGCAGACGGGTACGAGTTACGAGATGATGCACTGCGAAGCGACGCGTGCGTGGTTGGGAACGATGACGCACACGGCCGCCGTTGTAACTCTGCAGCATTGCGCGGTGTATACACGGCTGTGAGTGCCACCTTCGACAATCATCTACAACAGGCAGATCATTGACATAAGCGGCATAGAAATACTGCTGTGATAGTACAGATAGCAAGAAGACAAACCCAAGACGTCGACGAAGATCCCACCAAAAGAGAACATGTACGCGCCCTTCCAATACCCCCTACATCAAGTGGTTCACAGTGGCCTCAGTTTGGTGGGCGGCGTGAAAAGCTCCGCTGAGACTTTGGTCATCAGCCTGGGCGCCACGCCTCGGGCTGTTCATGCCCGACGCAGTGGGCGTTATGCCGAAGTGTGGCGTGATGAACCCGCTGCCGCCGGTTCCGTAGACGAAGCCCCCGCTGAGACCTTCCATCGGGTTCGAGTAGCCTAAGTAATATGAATGACATGAGTGCATATTACAACACAATTCCGATCGTCACGACTTACCAGGAACAAGCACATTATCCCAGAAGCCGCTGCTCAGTATACTGTCCATAGAGAGCATCCCCATACTGAGATCGTCGGGTCTGCTTGCCGCCATCGTGGGAGGGAACGTGGAGATGTCGGCCACGGGGCCCATCTCACTCGCGAATTGGAACTCGGAGAGCATAAACGATGGCTCTGTGTTGGCCACCTGATGTGCTTGATGGAGCTCCTGGGCACGGGAAACGCCATCGTCAGTGTTGTGCTCCGTCGTGCCATTCTCAGTTGCGTGTGCGCCAGCTTCGCTTGCCGCCTCGCTGTGGGGGTCGGCTTTGGCGGAAATTAAAGCACGTAAAAACACGCTGTAGAGCGAAGGTGTATGCATTGGTCCCGCAGATACGGAGTCGAAGGTCTCGGCCACGTCCCGCACGAGGGTCAGCGTGTCTTGCTCAGAATCCCGAGATGCGGGGAACTCTGGCCGTATGAGCTAAGTCAGAAGGTAGTGAGAGAGGTATTCGGTCGAAACGTTGAGGTTAGCTGACCTTCATCAAACTCAAGACAGCGTAAGAGCTGAAGACAAAATGAGAATCGGGAGAGTACTTCAGCACTCCGGAAGGACCCAGTTGGTCGCGGACCAGAACAGCGCACGTCTTCGCAGACGAATGCACGCGCGCAAAGAAGTGCGGTATATCGACTGGTGACTGCTCCATCGCATTCTGTAGGCCAAATGAATTGATGACGAGCATCGCGTAGTTGGCGTAGTATTCAGACATGATGCGCTGATACTTCGCGATGATGTCTTTCGAACCTTTGATGGGCTGTTCAGGATATGGAGCAAGAATTGACAGACTGAACTAACCGTCCTCCGTTACATCGCTGACCTGAGAGTACCATGCCTGTATTTGACGCTCGAAGGTCTTGATGACAAGAAGATAGTCGATATGCACGAGAAGTCCTGAAGGCGATGTTGTCTCGGAATATAACAAGTCCAGCGTTCGAGAGACTATGCGTTGCAATTCCTGGACATATCTGAGTGAGCCACGACAAAGGATGACGACAAAAATATATAATCACCACGTAAGCCGCGAGAGGATAGTCACCTCGACGGGCAAGAGGAGACTGCACCCAATTGACTGCATTGCGGATGATGGAGCTGTTGCCAGACAACGTTTAATATACGTGAGTGTTGAAGGAGCTGCGTATATACTCACTCTTCCCGTATTGAGCTGGGCTTTCCCATCTGTGCACTGGCACTGCGATCCAGGCAGTAGCAAAGCAGCCAGGTCCTCTCCCGGTTGTAGACCTCCCGATCGCGAGCCTTGCCTTCGGCGGTTTCAGGGCTAATCGTCGAGGTCCTGCGATGCAGGTTCAAGTCGGTCGCCATACTAAGCGACGAGTATATCAGATCAAGCGCTCGCAATTGGAAAGACTTAAACCCGCACCGGATGGCCATGCCGAGAAGCATCCAAGTCTTGTCTTGTTCGTATCGTTCCACGGGACCACAACCCCACATAGCTAGCAGGAGATACGCCTGTACGATCTCCACCGACTTGTAACCTTGGGCGGGCACGGTGAACGCGAGCTTCTTGGAGAGGTCGGTCAGTTTGCCATGCAGCTCGGGTCGAGTAGTGTAAAACTTCGAAGACACCGCGCAGACTAGGGGGAACTAAGGACAATGTGAGGCGATGACGCTGGCAAGAACGTACTGGTTGTCAACAGGAACGGTGATCGCGAGCATACCAGGGAGGGCGTGTGGAACTCCTGGTCCAGCAAGTTACAGTGCATCTGAGCCAGAAAAGAAGGTGAGAACACATCCGATAGAAAATCCCCAGATTGGACGCACATTCATGTGATCAAAATAGCTGTCACAGAAGGAATATGATGAGAAGGGACTCACGCGTGAACTGAATTGTTTTGTACTTACATATCGAATAATGCCACGACTTCTTCTGTGGACACGAAGCTGAGCATTTCGGGCTGTATCTGGCGCTCGATGAATAGCCTCCGCAGAGGCAAGATGGTCATGGGGCCTGTAGGAGGTTTGAGATTGAGGGAGTGTCTGGAAAATTGTGATGCGCACCTGGTTTGAAGTACGAATCACTGGCAACGCCCATGGGTGCTGAGGGTCTGGGCATTGCCTCCAGCGCCGCCCTTGATGAACTCGACGCCTGAGCCCTCCGGTTCGCAAGGCTAGCCTCTGCAAGCAGTCCCAGAGGGTTCAAACTGTTGTCGGGTAACGAGTGCAGCTTCGGTGATCCAGAAGGCTCAGGGCGAGGTGGCTGAAAAGGGGCGGCGACGACGGGGGACAAAGGCTCTTCGTCGTTCGCCGCATCTTCCTGCGACAAGAGTGCCTGAGTCAAATTCACCGTGGACGGTGACGGTGACCGCGAGACCATGCCAGACGCGACGCCCGGATTGCCGATGGATCGGAGGACTGTGTCGAGCGTGCGCTCCATCTTCCTCAACGATCTTGTGAGTAGCTCATGTTTTCTGGTGCTACATGTGAGCGTTCGCATGATATAGCGGATAGATTGGCCGAGACTCACTTGGAGGAGCGTTTGCCTCGGTTAGACTCTTCAAAAATGCATTCATGGTTGCCGGCGATGCAACGCTTGCACGGCGGCCCCTGTTCTGCGCCGACGCACTTCATCTTGAGACGCCGACAGACGGTGCATGCTCTAAAGGACATATGAGCGCCGACAGAACGCGACATGAAACGTGACTAACCTCGACCCCCTCGTCGGCTTTGCTTTGGGCTCATCTTTATCGCCCGCCGGGCCCACACTACCATCATCCTCTTTGCGGCGCTTCCTGCTGTCAGACTGGCTGTCGTGCATGTTGGCCGATGACGGTCGCTTGCTGGGCCCAGGATACGACTCGGTCGGCGGAGTGCTGATCGCGTCGGACGCTTGGGACGACGGGGAAGAAAGGCTGGCGGCCAAAGACAGCTGCTGAGGCATCTGATGCTGCTGCTGCTGCTGACCGTGGTAGGGGTAATAGGAAGAGGGCGAATACATGGAGAGCGACGGATCAATCGGTATTGAGGGAGAGACCGGGGGTTGCATCGAATGGTTAGAGTGCTGCTGGTCCGGGTGATGCATGGACATGGGTGGGAGGTACTGATGGGGCGGCATATGCTGCTCAGGCGCCATATAGTACTGTGAAAAAATCAGCGGTGGGGACGACATCACGGTCATAGTGAGTGACGAAGAGGGGAGAAACAGGAGAGACTTGGACGAAAGACGTGCGTATAAAAGCAAAAGGATATGACATTGCGGAGGAAGCAGAGGTATGTATAGGAAGGTAACGCGTTGGCTCACGTGCGATGAACGAGTTCTTTTGGTGAACAGGTTCTAAATGAAGATCTGGGTACGCGAGGAACACACGGTCGCCCCTAGATTGTGAACAAACGGCCTTGTTGGGGAGAGTTTAGAGGAAGTAAGTCGTGAGAGGAGAGGTGGCGAATATCAATCATAGAACATACGAGCGAAGGTGTCAGGGGTGGGTAGACCCGACACGGACAGAATCGGATGCGATAGAACGAGACCAGAAGGTGCCGGGACACGGTGAGAGGCAAGAGCGTTGGGGAGGAACAGAGGGAGGTGAGGCTGGGGTAAGCGAGAACTCGGCGGCTGCGGACCTTGTCACAACCCTGGCGTCCGCGCCAGGCGTCAGCGCGAGGCGTCAGCAGATGCCGTCCCCCGATCCCGCTCGCTGATTGGTCAGCCCTCCTCGCTTATTTGCCGCCAATTGCAACCCAATTCCAAGTGCTACTTGAAGTAGCACTGTAGCACGACCCTGCACGACCGAGAAGCATTTCTCTCTCCTCGACCTCATCGCTGTTGGAAGCATAGCAAATCTCTGCCCACAGTCCCCGGGGCTCGTACGCGTGCTGCCCGGGCTCAATGCTAGCCCTGTGGACGAATCCGTCTCACCGCAGAATCCTCCCTTCACTTCGCCTATCGTCCTGGGCGTGTCCGAGGTGCTAGCATTCTCGCGACATTCCCCGTGCTCTCGTGCCTATGGAATATAGCGGCTGCGGCGGGCGGCCGTCTGTACCCTCACGGCACATGATTCCACGCTCTGATAGGTCAGGAGCATCGACCTATCAGACCGCCGGGCATCTTCCGCTTCGAAGGTTGGTTGATGCCTGTAAGGTGGGATAGCGTACACACGCTCTGCTTCTCTCTCAGCCGAAGATGGGTCCGCAATCTCGTCAAGGCCTTCATTTGCGGCGTGTGTCATTTTTTCGTCTTGCCATACTCATTCTCTGGTTGATTTCAACAATGATATCGTTGCCATGTTGTGACTGTTATATGCTGGCTCTCGTCAAGCTTCCCTCAGTAGAAACGGCACACCCAAAGTGCACTGATTTCGCGATTCATTTAGGTTGGGGAAGGCACCGCTACTTTTGCTGTACGTTTCCCGGGACGTGCTCGTCATACACTTGCAAATCGTGGCTGTCTGTTTCTAGCTACGCGTCCTTTTGACTTGCAGTTCCTCATTTGCAGCAGTTCTCAAGTCTGTTACTTCGCCCCAAAATCTGTCACTGCCGCAAACGACGTGTTCACACACCCACGAATCACCAGCCTTCTTCAAAATGTCCATCGCATCGGTATGTACCTTCCTTGAGCGATTAACATTGATAAATGTTGCCCCGAAATGATACAGACGATGCTCCCTCCCCACACGTCGGACCAAGGGTACTCCCTTTCCACGTTTTCGTCACGTCTCGGGTGACAAAGGTACATTCGTGTCGCCCACAATACAGGGCATCACCGTTTGTTTCCGATCTCATGGCCAACCACATTCTTCTACCTTCATTGCTGTACCTCAACCCCATTCGTTACGTTTCCTCTTCCGCCCTAAATCCCGCTTTAGAGGCACCGATCCTCTATTCACCGAAGCCATACTGATCGTCTTTCCGCAGTGCGCGACTTTCTCGACTTCTGGCAGTTAACCCATTCCGGAGTTTCTATCGATGATCCATGTGCTCAGGGTGTCTTCGATAACGTATCATTGGCTTCCCGTACGATTGGCACGGTATGTTTGTTTGCGTGGGTAAACAGTCCTGCTTTCGTTCCAAGCGGCTCCGAGACGTTACATGCGCCGCAGTCATCTGCATAGATCCTTCACTTGCCGGCATTCGTTTCCCTCCTTCGAAGCTCTCGCACCCTTCCAGAGGGATCGCGCGAAGTGGCGATGATCATCCACAATATGTTTCTGCCCCGTCATCCTCGCGGGGGTCGAGGCGTTGCGCTCGCCCAAGTGTCAGTTTCTTTTCGATCGTGATCGCTAGCGATACTACCACGACGTCTACTCACCGTTGTTCAAGAGCGTATGGTACCGCACGTTCCCCATATTTAGGCGGCGACGCGCAACAATCTCTACGTCTTGAGATACGTTGGCGTCACCCGAATCGATGAGACCAAGTCACACATTCATGTTTTCCCATACCACCACCCCTCGAGGCGATGCTACTATCTAAGCTCTAGAGGATTGAGGTCCGCTCGAGCCTTCCTTTTTGCTCCTCGTTGCGATAATACGCGAATCTCGCAACATCCAGGGGCCCAATTGCAATACAGTATGCTTCAATAGCTGAGCACCCTGGAATAGGCTCGTAGCGCAGCCTGCGGGCTTCAGATCCGTCGCTAAGCCATACAAACGAAGTCCGATCCCCTGCGACATCCAATCATGCGTTTTCTGCTCTATTCCACCGCTGCAACTTCGAATATTGGACGCGTATGCCTTATGTGACTATATTCAGCAGCAGACTTCTCTCCCGTTGATCGCACGCCAAGTCTGAATTTTGCACTGCGGTTGCTGGATACAGCAACATACTGTTTGTTCCCCGCTACCGCACTCACTCCCATCGCCGTCGACCTCGTCGCCGTACCCCACCGTCGGTGGCCATTGTCCAAGTCAGAACTCCGCCCACATTCGAGCAGAGCCGACCGCATGCACTCTACTGCGGAGGCTTTGCGCAGATTTCATCCCATGGGGCCCGCACGCTTCTTCCTCACGCCGCACCGTCATATATGTGTGCGCTCGCCTCCCAGCTCTCTGGAAAACATACGGAAATGCACTGGCTCCTTCGTACTGTTCACCCTATATTCTCATGGGAGCATGTGTGCATGTCTCCAATCTGTCGCCCCCTCTTCTCATGGGATACGTTAATCACCATCCCTCTTTGCAAGTACGTCAAGATAGCGACTCCACCCCCATGGCCTTTGATGTTCCTTCGGCGGCGTCGGGCTCGGTCCCCTCAGATTTCATCCGCACTGGTCGACCCCTAGAAGCTTGCTCGTGTTCTATCCCCCCAATCAAAGCGACGCCTCACGCACCACAACTACTCCGTGGGCGATTTTGGTCGCAAATGTAACGCCTTCCACCTTGCGAGGCAGGTAACACAACACTCTTCTCAACGATCCCATCTTGGGGCTGAACGGCTGTCCGTGCAGTCGGTCCACCCCATATTTAGGAACCCGCAGATGCGATCGCGCTCACGAACCCCCTCGAGTCGAATCCCATGCCCACGCCGGCCATAATGCTCGAGGCCAAAACAGGGCTGCATTTCCCTGGTCAACGTAACTCGACTCGATCACCTTCACGGAATGCCCATCGCTTCAGATTGGAGACGGCGCTGATCATCCACTGGAAGGAGGCGACAGGCGCTGTCAGGCTTGTTGGCGTGAGGCACCTGAGCAGATCTCGACGGGTTTCGTCGCTTGCGACAAGTCCGTCTGGCTTTCTAGGTACACTGGTGTGAGATGTTATGCCGTATGCAACAAACGCAACAATACCGCATGAAGGGATCTCCATTCAGGAGATAACAAGATGGTAGGAACGATGCAGGGAATCTCTGACCGACGTCGATATGGTCATCGAAAGAGAACTCCCATGTTTAGATGCTCTATTCCGCTTCAGGGACCGTGCCTCGTGATCCGGGACACAAGAGCGTGTACGATGAACCCAGTCTGACAGTTGGAGCATGCGGGGATAGGTAAGGACAGGGACTGGATCACCGGCTTGACTGCAATACAGCTTGCGAGAATGATTGCCTCCGCAGCCCGCTATATGAAGAAAAGGTGCATTGTCGTGTCAGTGGTTCGGACGCATGTCCTATCTTGGTCCTATCGGATGACCGTCGCTACCTTGCCTGTGTTACGTGCCCGTCGAGACATCAGAAGGTGTACGGCATGTAGATCCAAGCGAAGTTGTTCGTGAACATCCTTTGCTTCGCATAGGGAAATATCGGTCGCCGACCGCGTCTTAGCGCCAGCTAAAAACACTCACCCTGATGCTCATCACAGCATTCGTATGGACGCTACTTGAGAGACTATTGAGAGTCCCTTGCCATCCCAGAGAAGAAAAATTAACATCCCGCGAGATCGTAGTTAGTATTTACACGCACACTTTGACAAGCATCCAACAATACTTGCGACCCGAGGGGCGTTAAAATAGCAACTGAGGTGATGTCCGAACTCAGGGGATGCATACATTGCATAGTCTCGGAATGACATCGCCTGGAGAACGAGAACCCCACAGATAGATATCTGGACTCAGTAGTTGCGTTCGATGAGCACAACTAAGCGCAGCTCTGACGAATTGAATGAGCCTCGAGACCTTTCTAATCGTCTATGCACACTTGCATCGTTTATATCCCAGAAAACTCGAACTGAAATAATACGAGTTCGACGAGCCTGAGACATTTGGCGAGTTAATATCCTCAAAGTACATGACAAGTGCTGACGACACGGACATACACCGTTGATGGACCTGATCATAACGGGCTCCATGGGTGGTACTGTCCTGTCCCTTCGTCTTCTCTACTAGCTAATCTGGATCGGCCACTAGCACTGCTGCGGTGTCCGCCGAGTCGGACTCTTGGTCAGATATCCAGTTTTCTGCCCTTGAGACGCCTAGCGCTCGAGTCGGTCAATCGTTGGTTGTATGTTAGCGTAACTGTCAATTCTTCGTTCAGAAAAACGAGTTAATGCTGCCAGCGAACACCTGCAACAGAAAATGCGTGAATAAGGAATGTTGTTCATTCTTGCGCGGAAGAGTGCCATTGTTCCGTTGCCGGCGTAAGCGGGCGGAAGGACAAGAGCGGCGGTGTCTGAAATTGTGGCTCTGGGAGGCGCTCGTTCAACAGACGACTGCACACTGCTCGTCTGCGACCCGACCACAACGTCTTCACTCCTTCTCCCTCCCCCCTTCCCCTCGTATCCAGCAACGATGAGCTCGAATAAGAGACCAGCTCTTATTCTTGCTCCGTCGGTCAACACAACGACGTACGTCTTTCTGCAGTTCTCACATGTAAGCCACTGACGCGCTTTACCGCAGTATTGTGACGACAACGACGACGACGACCACTTACGCGCCGATCCCTCTACCGTCACTCCCATCGCCGCCCGCGCCTAAGGACCCTCGAGAGTACCCGCTTTTGAACGCTGAGCTGCCGGCTTCTTTGCGCAGGTTTCCCCTCTTGTTCCCGAATGGCGCCAAAGCCACTTTCCATGAGTCGGATGACGCGGATGACACGGTCCAGGAGGAGGAGTTCGTCGGCGGCAAGGGCTGGCACATGGTAAAGCCCGACGATGCAGCGGGACCGTCCAAGACTGTGGGACTTGCAGAGGCCGTTGAGCGGTACGGGCGGAAGCGATCCTATTCCAGTGAGAGAATGATGGAGGGCGTCGAGACCACCATGGAGATGGGGAACCACACTCCCCCACCGAGGAAGAAGGCGAAGGCTGCGCCGCCACTCCCCAAATTATCGACAGTCAGTGCCGCCGCCCCACCATCACCTCTACCTTCCCCACAGGGCTCGCCACCCCCGCAGAACATATGGCCATCCGCTCCTCCAAGCGGTGCCTCGTCCCCTCAGCCTCAGCTTCCTATCCAGCCAGACGCTTCATTAGCGACGCTCATGTCGCTGCCTAGTCTCGTGTCACATTTCTCTGGGCTCCCAGTAACATTACAATCTCACCTCCTCATCACCCTATTACGACACTCCCCGCTTCCCGTGCTGCGGACGTTGCACTCTGTCTTGACACCCACCCTCGCCCGCGATTTCCTCATTCTTCTCCCACCTGAGCTCGTATCACACATTCTCAGCTTTCTGCCCTTCGAATGCATACTCCGAGCCTCCCGAGTATCGAGGTCATGGCGCAATATCATTGATTCCGATCCCATTCTATGGCGAGATCTTCTTCGGAATCAAAAGCTCTGGTTTGGTGGCGATTCCGAGCGCGCTTTCGCGGAAGCCCTATTGCGCCGGCGGAGGAGAATGGGTTTACCCAGTCCCAACAGCCTACCCCTTCCGAACCCATACAAAGTCTTGTTCAAGTCAAGGTACTTGACTCGTGATCGGTGGATCTCAAACCAGGAGCCAACACATCTGGCCTTCCCCGCCCACGGTCGCTCGGTGGTGACATGCCTTCTCTTGTCCCGCGGCCGCATCATCTCTGCCTCCGACGATCACTCTATCCATGTATACTCCCCTGTCACGGGCCAGCTCTTGCGCTCGCTGGTTGGGCACGAGGGTGGCGTCTGGGCTCTTGCATCTACGAAAGATACATTGGTAAGCGGCTCTACCGATCGCACAGTCCGCATATGGGACCTATCCACCGGGCGATGCACGCATATATTTGGAGGCCATACGAGCACGGTTCGTTGTATGGCCATAGTCAAACCTGAATGGGTAGACGTGGAGGATGAGCGGGGTGTGGTACGGAAGGAGAAATGGCCTAAGCGCGCAGTCATCGTGACCGGAAGCAGAGATCACTCTCTCAGGGTGTGGACGCTACCCAAGCCGGGCGAGCCAGAATACAGGTGTTACGGTGCGGATGAGAGCGACGTTGACCCCGCTGATGTATGTTTTCCCAACGCTACTTCTTCTATTCAGCTGACGTGAGTTCGTGCCCAGGAGGATGTCGATGACAATCCCTACCACAAGCTCCACCTGCAAGGGCATGACCACGCTGTTCGTGCCCTTGCTGCGCGCGGTCGCACCCTCGTTTCGGGCAGCTACGACTCCACTGTCCGCGTATGGGACATCATCACTGGGAACTGTAAGTGGGTCCTAGTTGGCCATACTCAGAAAGGTCAGTGGTATTGCGTTACGGATTTGGGCATCATCTGACCCTGTCTTCAGTCTACAGCGTTGTGCTCGATGCTTCCCGCAATCAGGCTTGCTCGGGATCCATGGATGGTACAGTCCGCGTTTGGAACCTCCAGACAGGGGAATGTCAACACACTTTGACCGGACACAGTTCACTAGTTGGCCTTTTGGGGCTGTCACCTTCTCATCTCGTCTCCGCAGCTGCCGACTCGACGTTGCGCATCTGGGATCCCGACTCAGGTGAAATGCGACACATGCTAGCGGCCCACGTCGGCGCCATCACCTGCTTCCAGCATGACGAGTTCAAGGTGCTCAGCGGATCTGATGGCACTCTGAAGATGTGGGATGTGCGGGACGGGACTATCGTGCGAGATCTGCTGACGAACATCCTGGGGGTGTGGCAGGTCGTATTCGAAGGGCGATGGTGTGTCGCTGCCAGCAATCGCCCCGACGCCACTGTTCTCGATGTTTGGGACTTCGGGAACGGCGAGGAGGACGATGATTGGATTGGAGAGCCTTCCGGAGGGATCTACGATGAAGATATGACGGACGATGAAGACGAGGAGATGGAACAAGCTGATGCAGACGCGATGGATCAGGACTTGGACATCGAGCCGTCTGATGGCGACGTGGTGGACGAAGACGATGCAGCGTTCGCGGACGCTGTAGACGAAAACGACTTGTCTGCGGAGACCGAGGAAGTAGAGATGGAAGAGGCATGGCTCCCAGATGCGAATGATTCTGGATGTGCAGGGCCTTCTCATCGCGTGCACTCAGTTGCGGACCGCCGCTCTTCCACCCGGCAGTCTGCCCCTCAGTCAAAATCTCGAAACGCGATTCCCTCTTCTTCTACCGCCGGCCGTCTTCGGTTGAGCAACGACGGGACCCCCACTCGGCCACGCGCCAAACCCGCTGGGGGTCGCCGACGGTAGGTTTACAGTAGGCCGTTCTTCGGCCTTGACCCTATTCTTCGTCGAGATACCCCATTTGTTACTGCCTCAATTGTATCTTGTCAGCCAGGAAGTCCTCTCCATTTCTGGGTTGTTTTGTCGAGCTATTATAGGATCGTGTTTTGTGCATGCCACCAGTTTCGGACTGTGTCGTTGAACTTATAATCTAGCGCTATCCACAGTGTATTTTTTGCCATCATGAATGAATGAAGGAAATCGCCATAGAGTATCATGACCGATTCATCCGGTGGAAGCGAACGGTGAAACAAGCCTCTTCGAAGAGTATGTAGATGTTCTCGATTAGCTGTGCTCTGCCCACATCGCCATTCTCGGCTCTGGTCCGTGACAATCCAAACTCGGTCGATGCTTCACAGACGCGCGCTGAAGGCTGATAAGAAGCCTGAGAGGGGACTTCCGGACATACAGTGGAATCTATTCAGAAGTCTGCGATACGTAATGCGAGACTAGCTCCACGAAGCAGACGAAGACTCGTGCCCGGGTCCTGTTGTCAATCAATGTTCCAAACGTGCACTTACCCGCGGCATCTGTCAGATTTCAGACAGAGAGCCGCACAATAGACGTGGATGTATACCGAAGGCACAGAAGAGCAATAAATAGCTCGGTCAGAAGCCTGGGCACCTGGTTTCAAATTCTGTGAGCAAGCAAAGCTCGGTGGAGACGACTGGATGAAGAGATGAATTGGTGAGTGAGACCTGCTGTTCAGGTGGAGTGCGGTAATAGAACTACAATTCCCGTGAACGGTTCCTCAGTCCCTGCATGTGCTTCTTCGCCATGACGCATCCAACACATTTATTGGCTCGTCTGTTTCGCGCGGCCATTCCCCGAACCCATTGGGTCTGCACATTGGGAAAGAAGGCTAGAGTACTCGAGCCTTGTGTATCTTGACATCCTCACGTGGTCTATTCAGGAGCAGTTTCAGCCGACGATTCTCCTGTCACAAAGTTTATACGCACCGATCTTGAGCGTCTACAGCGACTGCTCCCAGGCGTTGCAGGACACGCATTCCTGAGCTTACGCGCCCGAATATCGTGTGCTTGTTGTCGAGGTAGGGTGTGGGCCCAAGAGTCAAGAAGAACTGTGAGCCTGCGTCGACGACGTGAAGGTCAGACCAGGAACACAAAGAGGAGTAGAGTACAGAACCATTCGTGTTGGGTCCTGAGTTGGCCATCGCAAGGATGCCTGCACCCGTGAACCTTAACTCTGGGTGTATTTCGTCTTCACTGTATTGAGAGTAGGGATCATTGCGAACAGACAACGTGACAGGTCGACTCACAACTTCTGGCCGTAGATGCTCGTCCCGCCCCTCCCCGTACCCGTCGGGTCTCCGCCTTGCACCATGAAGTCCTTCAGGCCATGCGTCAGTCCCACGTGTAGACGTTCCGGAGGGAGCTTACAGCGATGATGCGATGGAAGACCACGCCATTGTAGTAACCTCGTTTTGCCAACTCCGCAAAGTTCTCGCAAGTCTGGAATTGGAAGAGAACGTGAGTTCACCTGCGCGTGTGCGAATGGCCTTAATCCAACGCGTACGCGGGGGGCGTGGCTCCAGTACAGCTCCAGTTGTATATCCCCAAGGCTTGTTGCAAGGATGGCCGAGTCGGGGGACGGCATATCAGAGAGATGAGATATCGATGAGAGCGCTGGCGAGGGTGAAGTACGGACGAAAGGCAGCCTGTACGTAATGGCTTCGTGCAGCGGACAGCCGCGAGGTGCCGCGCCTCGGAATCTTGTTCGGACTTGAACTATGCCAGTACCTTCCAAGTACCACCGTAGAGAATGAAAGCCGTCGTCCAGCGCGTTCTTTCTGCCTCTGTCACAGGTAAATCCGTCTCGGATCATGTCTGCCAAATGCTCAAAGGGCTCAACTCAGTGGATGGGGAAGTAATTTCCCAAATCTCTCGGGGCCTAATGGTGCTCGTGGGCATTGGAACAGGTCTATCTGCCAGCCATGGACATCTGTATTCAATGGGAGAACACAGCTGAATCATTCGTGGAACAGATGATACTGCCTCCGACGTCGAGGTTCTGACCAAGAAGATGTACGGTACAATTCCACATAACTCTATTTTGCCGTGCTTCTTGGGCAACTGACCTGTCCGCGCCTTTCCAGCATGTCCCTGCGCGTCTTTTCGGATGAATCAGAAAGTATGTGGAAGAGGAACGTGAAGCAAATCGACGGCGAGGTCCTGTGTGTGTCCCAATTCACACTTATGGCCAATACCTCCAAGGGCAATAAACCCGACTTTCACCGCGCCATGGTTCGTTCTAAAAGCGTCGTTTGAAATACTTGAACGTTCCCTCGCTGACATGATGCGCTTTCTTAGTCTGCCGATCAATCGCGGCCGCTTTACGCGTCTTTCCTTGAGAAAATGTCACAATCATACCACCCCGATAAAATTAAAGGTGCGCATTTTCACGCGCCCATTTTTTCGCCGACGGTCTGGAGCTTTCCCTTCTTTGAGATGGGAAATTCGGGGCCATGATGAACGTCACGCTGACGAATGAAGTACGTCGTACGGGTTACGCGGCTGAGATTATGTTTATTCTGATCGCATTGATTCTGCCCTCAGGGACCCGTAACCTTCACCTTGGACTCACGCAAGTATGAGGAAGTCAACCTGCAGAGCACTCAGCGGCCATCGGTAGCGATAATTCAGCAACCTACGGGAATCGTCGGCGGAGAACCGACGACCTCTGATACGTCCACAACACAAACCTCTTAATATCGGAGTAACCTGAACACCCTCAGACGGCATACAAGCCCGCCTTGCAGAGTAGAGTGAGAGGATGTATGTAGATGTTCACATCGCAGGTTTTAGAGAGTAGTGAATTGATTGATGCGTCGTGGACTGATTGACGAGACAGACATGAGCGACGATCTTCTATCGAAGATCGATACGTGAGCACCTTGCGGGGGCGAGGGGGCATTCTGTGCATCATCTTCGACGTCAAAGCATTCCCCCGACAAGCTGCACTAGAGCTTTAGTTCCCAGCCTTACAGGCCTCTTGCCTCCTCTCCACGGCTCCGCGTAACTTGTCAGCCCTTGAACCTCTTTTTCAAGTTTCTCCCGAAGAGACGGCGACGAAGTCACCATCGTGAAGGACAACTCAGTATCAAGATGAGACGAACGCGAGTTGAGGTTGGTTGAGCCGAAAAGAGTGAGAATCGGGGAAGATTCTGGCGTCGGTGAGAGCCAGATACCTATGTAACGGGGTTAAATATTGGTGAAACAGAAGTGTAGCCAAAAGGGAATGGGGTTACCTTTGGCGTGATATGTCCAACCCTCTTTCCGCCATTCCCTGAGCTGGACCTTAGTACCAGAAGCTGTTCGGGAGTTGTAGTCATTCCATTCTCTCCGTGCTGCGTGTACAGCCTTCATGAAGCGTTGCTCCAGGAGCGTGTATGCCTCTGGGATCCGTCCGGAGATACCACGAGAATTGTAGAACCCGTTCGCCTGGAGTAACTGAGATTAGGCGATAAGCTGAATGACCACTAGCGTACCTCGGGGCTAGCACAAATGACACGTGTGTCAACAAAGGACTGAAGGATTAGTTTTTGATAAGGTTCGTAAAGACCGAAGTAGCCGCTCGTGAGATTCAAGACAGGATGTGCTCCTGTATCTTGCGTAGCCGGAGCTAGATGGCTGAAGAGAAGGTGCAAACACCGCTCCTCCTCGCGGATGTTGAACTGGCCAGCTTGCATAACAGGGAAGATAAAGGCCTCTCCATCCTCGCCTTGTATACTGGTTTGACGCAACGAATTCTTCGTCAGGTATCTCTGCTGCAAGCTCAAGAGTGCTTGGCTCGCCGGCTGTTCAATGTGCTGGGGGTGACATGAAGAATGCGGCCACATAATCGAGGGTTGAGATGGTGAATCCGAAAAAGAGGTGGGAAGTAGGCGGTACGAAAACGAAGCGGCCGTCTGCACATATGCAAAACAATAATCCGCAAATTCAGGCTCGGCGGAGAATTGTAGGTACCGGTCTTGTCGATCTGTGAAATACGACTTGTTGAGGTTTGCCCTGCAGTGTAGATATTAGTAAACGACCATAGCCTTTTGATGGCCGTCACTTACTTACCCGCTGATCATAACGTCGTCGTCACTTCCGTATATCTTGACATGCCAGGTTCCCCATCCTTCGTTGAACCGTGGCGGAATGAGCTTTGCCAACAAGCCCTTAAGTTTTGGACTACGAAAAAGAGACACGTGAACCCGTTCCGGGAAATCGTGGACGAGAGGGGAGATAAGAATGGCTGTGGATGACTCCCCTGGTCGCGTCGAACGGTTCAGGTCGAGTTGCAGATAGACATGGAGTGACGGGTGTCTGCGCAAGGCATCGTGAAGAGTATGTACCTGCTTTTGAGTCAGATCCAAGCAGGAGGTCAAACGGTAATGCACATACCAGCTCTGTCTCCCCAGAACCGATGTAAAGCGAAGAGATGAAGACGCGCTTCCGCGCTCGACGAATCATGTTCTACAACACAAGGTCAGCTGGTCAAGATGTAGTCGATTGGAACTCACCAGTAGTGTGCTGTAGAACTCTGATGGTTTGAACAGGACGCGTACCCTGCTTGGCGAAACAGAGAAACATGGCTGCGTCTGAGCCAGCGCCAATGTGAAGTCATGGATGCTGGGCGGTAGAGTAGAGCTCCAGAAATTTCGAGGGAAAGCCAGGGTTTCAGAGAGACCAGTCCTCGACGTGGTAAATTGGAGGCATCGCCGTCGAGCTGCTGTCGCCAACGCCAGCATGGCCGCAGATTCTCAATCACGGTTTGCTGGTAGCACGCGTCGCGACCGAAGCCTGAAGCGCTGAAGCCGGTGGCGAGCAGCAAGCGCCCGTGGCCGAGGCGGCAAGCGGGATCGGCGGGCCGCTGCGTGTCCATGCGGCACCACCACAGTGGCACCAATCCTCTGCTCAGGCGGCCCTAGACCTGCTCAGACCTGCACCTCCTCTCTCTCCCCTCAGCCATCATCAAACCCCGAGACTTGTACTCTACAGTGGTCTACACACGGTTCGCTGGCTAACCCACTGATTGTCGCTACGCTATGAGCGTGTCGACGGTACCAGCTGAGGCCGCCGGCGGAATCATCAATTCCACAAATGACACCGCTCTGTCATTCAACATTTCGTTTAGTCTCAGTCTCGGGTCCCTTCTTTACTACCCTTCCCGCTTAATGGCGCATATGCGCAGGCTGGACGACATGTTGAGCTTGTATCCAGATTCTGAGACCGCCGACAATACGGACGGCACTCTGCTACAGAGGATGCGCGCCGACTACCCACCGCCTCCTGCCAGTACTTTCACACCTCTGCCAGGGCCCTGGTCATTCTTTGCATCCGGATATGCAATTGCTCTATTTGCCATGGTCTGTCTCCGGCTTAGCCGTATTGTCTGTGTGATCGTCTGACAGGCTTTCCAGGCTCTGCTCCTCAATCGCATACAGAATATCGTCGTTCCATCCCGGCACGCCTCGCCATACCATCGCAATCAACGACATAGACTCTCCTTCTTCCGCTATCTATATCCTTCTATCTTCCCTCTAGATCTGTCTTCAACATATTCGCGCACCGTGTTTCGCATCCCGACTCTCTACTTCCTGCTTAGGGCGCTCGCTTTATGGTCCGTGCTCCTTCTGCAAGCTTCTGGCTATTTCCCGTCGTGGAAGATGTTCCAGAGCATCGATCATTGGGCCGCCCAGAAGGAAATGGAAGATGTTTGTTGGGTGACCTTCCTCTCAGTATGTGGCGCACTTTGCGTCGGAGCTTTGACCCGGGGATTGGAAGGCGTGGGGGCGGCAAACACCTCACCATTCAATTTGGTTGGTCACCTCATGTGTGTAGCGTGCGTTAGGTCTATCTCTAACACTTCCGCAGTTTGGTTATGCCTTTCTCCTCCACCTCTATTCGTCACCCGTCACGCATACCGTTAAGCTAGAAGGGCTTCCATCGCGTCCCGACGTGCATGTCATCTACATCATTGTGATGCCTCTACTGCAGGTTTGTGCCGTATCACCATTGCCCTTATTGGACTCATCTTGTGACAGCTTTCTATGATTCACTTACTCGGAGTGAAGCGAAGTTGGTCCAATCAACGATTGATACCGACGACCATTTGCGCCGTCTTGACGCTTGTCCACTTCCACTCCGTGCTTTGGTTCTCGCCATCATCGTACCCGCTCCTGAACTACATGTCTTGCATCTTCGAGTCGCTTCTCATCCTGACGACGTTGCTTGCCTTCGTACTCCATGGGCTCACGCAGCTTCTCCTCGAAGGGGCCATCACTCGACCATTCTTCGGTCATGCTGGCGTTCTGATGCCGAAGTGGGACGAGGACTTCTCCATTGTTCTCCTCCGCCTCGGTACTGCCAGCTTGGAAACAACGAGCGTCGCAGGCCTTGGGAACGAAGTCAGTGGTGTCCCACTTTCCAAGGCTTCCAAGCCGGAGACGCATTATGGGGAAGTCAACATGAACCGCGCCGGGGTTACTTCCGTTTCGCACGCGGTCGAAGGCTCGGGGAGCCGGACTCAACGCAAAGAGGGCTTTACGAACGAGGTGCGAAATGTGAAGGTAGGATTGCCTCAGCGCGACCCGTACCTGCCACTGGCGTGGTTCCGGGAGTTCTTGAAGTTTGGCGATCAATTTGTGCGGGTCGTGAGAGGATGCTGGAGAGTAGTCTGGGGCTTTGTTCGCGGTCGCCCTGTCTCACCACGTCCAGCGGGTGTCTCCGCGCCTCATACGTCTAACGCTGTATCCGCATCCGGCATGCCAGGCGGCTTCGACGGAGAGGTGCATGATACCGAGCCAGAGGTAGACCACGAGACTGCATACCAGCAGTTCCTCGCCGGTGAACCCGTCAGCGACGACGATGAAGACGAATTCGACCCGCGTGCGGTGTCGGTGCCACCCGATCATGACGACGAACATGACGAGCATGAGTCCCACGACGAAGAGGAGGAGACGCCATGGCCGTTCATGGAACTTTCCCAAGTTTCTGCAGCCGCGATGTCTACGGCGACTGCGCCGCTCTGGCTTGCGCATATGACGGATGCCTCGGCATCCCCGCTCACGCGCCGGCGCTACCAAAGCCTCGTCTCGGGCCACGACCTGCCAGCGCGCGAAAGTGGCGGGGGCGAGTGGGAGGAATTCGTAGATGACAGGAGGGCGGCGGCGGATGAGAAGAAACGGGCTGCGGACGACACTAGGCGGAACTGTGTCATATGCACGGTCGAGGAGCGCCAGATCATATGCTGGCCATGCAGGTGAGTCAGCTTTACTATGCAGCGATTTACATGCTCATGTATGCCCTGTACAGATGTCTTGCTTTGTGCGATGACTGTCGCGAAAATTTGGCTTCTCGCTTTTCCGCATCCAAGCATACCTGTCCTTGCTGTCGTCAACCGTGAGTTTCACTTACCCTACTTGTTTAATTTTAGCTGATGAGGCGAAACAGTGTGGAGGGATTCTCCAGGATATACATTCCTTAGGATCTGTTGCGCTATCGCATTGTTTTGTGTGTACTGTTCGACTCATGCAGATGAACTGAAATATCGCATATTGTCGTGGTCTGGAGCGAACTGTGGAAAAACGAATGGGCGGCGCCCAAGTTGTGCTGATAGGTCGACGGATCAAGTAAACAGTACCCAATGGGCTCCAAGTCAGGTACGACGATGTCCGACGGTCGAATTGGAATGGCTGCCGTCTTGGCCCGCATTCTCACAACTCGAGCACCTCATATACAAAACATCGGAGTTCCATCTAGCAAGTGTGCAGCCCACCCTTCCGAGTGCCTCCAGAGACTGATCTGTCTAAGCCGCGCGAATAGCTATACATAGGGAACTAGTCGAGGACTCCCGTTCCCAGCTGCTGGATGCTTGGTCCCGCACCATACCGATGCACTTACTCTGCAGATCCGACTTGCGTTCGACTCCGCTTGCTCACGACAACCGCCGTGGGCGAGCCTTGGCCTATCCGACCCGCAGGAGTGAGTTCAACCCGCAGGAGTGAGTTCAAAAGCTTGGCCTCTATTGACTATTGCTCCGCACCACTTGGACATGTAGCCTAATCATGCAGGTTATGGACACGTGCCCTGTGTAGGGAGTTGGGTTGGTCACAGCCTTTACAGGTCATACGAGTTTCAGAGGCGCCGGCACCATCCGATTAAAGGAATTGCAAAATAAGAGACATTGCGAAAATCACGCACTGCTGCTCGGTCACCTGTTCAAAAGCACGATGTTCAGTCACTAAGATATCAACATGGTCTCATTGAGGGACCCTAGAGTTCTGTATGGCACAGTGGCGATAGACTGAATGAGTGCAGATGAGTGCGCATGCATGATGCTCGTCCGATCGGCGTGAGTGGTCGGGTAGCCGACGGCCTGGCGGCAAAGGCATGTCGATTGGGCGATCATCAACCTGCAGGCTGCAGGCTTCAGGCTTCAAGCTTCACGTTCCCCGCGTCCGCGTTGCAGCTTGCAGGGTGCACGTCCACAGATCACCATGCGGCGAAAGTGCCCAAAGGCGGTGTAGTGCGCAACTGTCGAGCGTATCAACTTCGCCGTGTTTACAGCAGGGATGATGGGGCCACGGCCCGGCGCACAATGCTCGGATGGGTGTCGGGCATCGGAAGCTTGTGAGTGCTGACGTCGAGATCTTGATGGGTTACTCAACTCAATCATACAATAAGCGTAGGGAGAGTACGGAAGGCACAGGCGAGATGCATCTGGCGCCCACATGGTGGACCCGCACGATCGCGGTCCGCCCTCCGCATCGCTCGGATGCACAAATCCAGTCGTCCCCTTGAATTTCTCGCGCGTGTCCAATGCGTATCGATTCATCAACAGTCGCTACACGGGTGACGGCCAGCATCCCGCAGGACTTACACGCCCTACGCGATGTTTTCCATCAGTGCTGTGGTCATCAAACGTTGCCTGCAAGCGACGTCGAACGCCGCGCGGATTTCATCATCCACGCAGCAGGCACTAAGCTGTCTACTAAGTTAGCAGTGATTAGGGTCATTAGACTGCGTGTTTTCCTAACATCATGTTGGCGGCCTGACGGAGTGGGGGCCGCGGTCCACCGGAATGTGATTGGAGGGTGCGGTGGGAGTCCCCCCTGGCGAAGGCGAACGAGTATCAATCTGATTTACGCAGCGAGGGCGCTGCTGAGCGATGTGCCGAGCGAATGCCATCAGGCGATACTCGCGACCTCGTTGATTGTCCTGCGAGCTCGGTGAGAGCGAATGATTGGTCAAAGGCTACATTAGCTCGGCAACGCCGAAGTAGGGCCGCTCGACTTATCATCAGTCGAACATCTACGACGAATATTTGAGCCGGGTCGCTATCGGGTGGGGTGCGTCGGCTGCTGTCTGAATGGAACGTATTGTCCACATCAATGATATGATTCATCTCGTCTGTATGACTGTGGAGACGACGGAGACGGCCCTAGACGAACTGTGAGGCTGTTGTTGAGTGCATGACTCTGCCCGATAGAATCTGCCGAGGCCGTTCGCGGACTTTGAATTCTAGCACTGCAGACGAGTCAAAAGTCATCGCACGACCCAAATACTTCCAATAGCAGCAGTGATGGCGGTCCATGCTTCTGCAGTGCGTACAGCACGCAGAGGGAGCGCGAAATCCATTCATATGCAAGCAGGCCTCGGCGCTCCCGTCTGACTCAACGATCACAAACCTAAGGAGGCACTTCCATCACATCCAAAGCGCCCACAACACAGGCTTGTCCACACGATCTGCACAAGCAAGATACGTGCAGTATGTGTCTAGGCGTATCCTCGCCGTATCTGCCGTACGAATTCGTGGGTCCACCATCGTCGTCTGGCCCTTGCGGACCGCAAAATATTCGGATTGCTGTCGGGCACCGGCGGCACCCGTTCGCCCTGAAGGCCTGAGCATCTATGTAAGCAACGGACGGGCGCGCAGGTCAACGAGATGGATCTCATCGGAGTCCGATGCGATCTGCCGGAGCCCTCCCGATGCTCGTCCCGCGCTGCAGCTCTGAGCTCACTGCAACGAGCAGTGGTGGTCTTGCCAACGCCGTTCCGCACCTGCAAGCAACGTACCGCCATGCGAAGGCCATGAAATGACTCAGCAACCCACAAGGACGACCCAGATCAAGCAGCTGCAGGCATTTGGTGGCGTGCTGTGCAGGCCAAGAGCGGTACGACGTCAATGCTCCGCCGCAGAGTCAAAACAAGTCTGCGCTGAGCTATAGTCATTCCGGGAGGACCTAGACGGAAACGCCAGAGAAGAGATGTGATTGGAGGCCATAAATGACATAGTAGAGCCGCGCTGTGGGCCCGGACGCCCACAACTGCTTCGGTGCACGATCGAGGCTGGCCGATCCGAACCCCATGCCGATCCCCCCTTTAGATTTTTGCATGACTCGCCTTGAACTGCGGCCCGCCGTCCGCGGTATCGCCACAACTTCACCACAGGTCGCATCTCCGCGCACAATGGATCGCGGGATTGATGCGACGACTTACCACAGTCCGAGGAAACCGTCGTGGGGCATCATGCTGCGTCAAGCTACATCTTTCCGGAGTCTATGGGTAGGGTGGAAGATGTCAAAGGCCGCCTTTGCACTTGCAGGTGAAGGCGAGAGGACAAGCTTACCGCAATTAAGCCCGATGAGATCTTCCTGTGCTGTCCGCCGAGTCAAAGTAAATCTGGTCGCTGCCTGTTTCGACGGTTATTTCCGAGCGGCTCATGGCGGAGACGATCCTCGGACAGGCTTTAAAACTGTCTTCAACAGCGAGAACCGCGCGAGAAAATGCGGAATGGAACGCTTGTAAGCATGAATTGAAGATTTACTATGCACGTCATGCTGTCCTGTGCATTCAATGGCTCATGGCTATCAGAGGTAGCAACGGAAGAAGCAGGATACACATGCATGCAATAAATGTTTACCTACGAGTTAGATGGATCTGGACAAACAACGGAGAGAGTGAGTAAAG
The DNA here is from genome assembly GCA_022160305.1 of Artomyces pyxidatus. Lineage (NCBI taxonomy): Eukaryota > Fungi > Basidiomycota > Agaricomycetes > Russulales > Auriscalpiaceae > Artomyces > Artomyces pyxidatus. The sequence goes on along the minus strand of MU277208.1, from coordinate 430,239 downwards.
CAGAGGAGTGCACGTGACACCAATGCTATTGGCTTCACGAGGCAGTGCAGGCGGCAGCATATTGTGTGGGCTTGCCACGGTAGCGACGATGGATCGGGCGGCCATAGACGGTCTCCTCGAAGCCGCATCAACCTCGCGAGCTGAGGTACAACACCGCGACTCCTCGTGGAACTCGGGCCGCACTTCAACCGCACATTATTCGGATCGCTGTCGGACGCCCTCCCGTTGATTGGTTGTTGAGATCTTAGCTTCGTTACAGAATTGAATGCAGGGAGAGCACGGAGGTGCGGCGAGATAGATCGGGGGCGTTTGAGATGCAATCTCACAGTGCGCTGCCTCCGTAGATCGTCCAGAGAGTGAATCGGGCGCCTGCAGCTGTGCGTGATTTGTGCGCGCGCATGGAGGCAGCCTTGGGAGAGTTCGTTAGGCGGCGTCGTTTCATGTTGCGGGAAGGCGAGGAATTGCGCTCCAGCGTTTCAACGATACAATTGTGCCAAGTCGCGGGATAGCAGCGAGCTCGACGAATCCAATTCTTCGAGACAGGTAGATTGCAGCTCGACGTCGGAGACGGGGAGAAGCCTGATGTAGACATCGAGCATCGGGGAGAAGCAGATCTAGCTCTTCCTGTGTTGTCACTTTGGCGTAAGATAGCCAGCGACATGGTCATGACTGACCGGTCATGCGCTGGTCCCGACGATAGATGACCGGAGGAGGACGTCGGACTGCAAGGGGGAAGGATCGGGTCCGAATAAATGTGACGATCTAGGGGTCAGACCGGTCACTGCCAGAGTCGCCAAGCGTCGTCTTCGGTGTACAGGTGTCCCAAGGAGTGCGCCGGGCCAGTATGAATGGCGATGTCGAAGAGGGTCGCCCACTATAATGACCGCGGCCGGGTCAATGCAGATCTGAGAAAATCCGTGCTATCTTCTTTTACCTACGGCTTCCATTCACGATCCATCTTGACCACGTCATTCGAACTCTCGACTGTCGCTGGGCTCGATGGCCAGTACTTTGAATAATGTTGTACTATAGTCAAAGAGTCAGTAGACAAACGAGTTCGGGGCCACAAGCACGGACTGGACTCACAAGCAGGGTAGCACACAGACCCACGGTGGCTGGTCTGCGCTTCAGCGTGGGAGGCCTCCTTGAAAGCCGTCTGGAAGCCCGCCACTGGCAGGGCACCCCAGCCGCTGCCAGCCGCCAGCGTGCTAACCTGACAGCAGATCATCTAAGCAGATCAACAACCGTATCAACCTCGCGAGGGTCTTCTTGCTGCCGCTGCCCATTCGGCCCGCACAATGCTCGGACGACCATCGGGCACGGGAAGCCCTGATTGGCCCTCGATGCCCCCTCTTCGATAACAGGCTGCGTAACGCACGGGTGAGATGGATCTGCGCGCTTTTGGCTGTACACTTACTTACACCGCCACCGCGCACCAACGAACCTCATCGTCCTATATTCCTCCGTGGATCTCAGGAGGTCGGTACGGGACCCGTCGCTCAGGCTGATAATAAGGACAAAAATAGCAGGCGCATCCAGTTTCCTGTTGCCTGTGGCGATCGATCCGTCGTGCAGCGAAGCGAGCAGCAACATAGTTGCGGCGGTCCAGTAAGATGGGGCCCGCGCACATTGGAAAGTGGTGACACTGAATGCGTGCCAAGCATGCTCGCATTGAACGAGGAGCGGAGAGGAATGGCCAGCGTATTCGTGCGCCTCCTTGTGTTCCTATGGAGTCGCTATTGACGAACCTCGAGCACAGCTCTTGCAGTGATGATGGCGACGAACCCCATGGCGCGGTGTGCAGCGCACGCGACGACATGGGCTGGCTCGGTAGGCGGCGTGAACAGCAGGTGGGATCGCAATCGCAGGCTGAGGACGGTCCGATGCGCGCGCCGCCGTGTCGTGTGGCAAAGACGATGTTCGGCAGGGCGCTGGCCGAGCGGCGCAGCGTTGAAGAGATTCACGGGTGCGATTGGGTGGCACCGAGGAAATGCGATTGGACGAGGGCAGGGCGCGAGCGTTGCGTCAGGTTCGAGTGGTGCGCATCACGATCGGGCGTGGGCTCGGGGCGGGCCGCCCTGCCTGTGTCGATCCCGCGCTGCACATCGGTGGACGCTCCGAGACAGACAGATTATCTGGCGAGAATATTCCATCGCGTCGCTAGTGCGTCGCTTCAGTGCTCCAGCCACGCGGAAGCAAATTAGGGTGCTCACCGCCGCATCAGCTTGCGCGAGGCTCCATGGACACAAGCCAACGAACCTTGGGGATTTGTGGTAACGAGAATGTGTTCGGACACGGTCCGATGTGCCCTAGGAAAGAGCGACCATCAGACCCTAGCGAGCCCTGGCGTGGACTAGCAGGAACAGGAGAGCTCGGGCGTCGCAAGTGCGGCTGAGAAGCAGCGCAGCGACAGTCCAACGAGGTCCAACGCCTCTGACGTCGCTTCGGCGGTCCGGCCCACCGCTCCGACGGGCCCGAGTTCCTGTTGCCGTGCAATATTGCGCTCAGATCGCTGGGAACATTCGCCAACGCAACAAGGTGCGGCAGGCCCTTGCAGACCTCCTGGACTCGTCGAGACACTCGAATTCTCACATCGTCCGTCGTTCACCATCCGACGTCACTGTTATCCCTATTCAATCCCGGGGTTCTACTTATCTACGCCTAGTAGGATAGAGTCCGAGAACACAGTTATCGGCGTACTGCAGTAGGCGTAGCTCGCTAATCCCGAGAAGCTCAACGCCGCTAGTGGGCGTAAACCCTGATAATTCCAGAGTTGAGCCGTATCAACCTCGCTTGGGTGACAACATGAACGTCAGTGGCAGCGCGGCCCGCAGATCGCATGATGCTCGGACGCCTGTCGGGCATCGGAAGCGTCGTGCACTTCGACGCAGAACACTGCGAGAGCCCTGCCGCCCCAAAACTGGGTTGTTGCATCATAGGGAGAGCACGGAAGGGACGAGATGCATCTGTATAGTGCGATATCACCGCATCGTACTCTGCCTCCGCCATCCCGGACCGCACCCGCTGGGTGCGCATTGGCTTGGGTGAGACACTTTTAATTTTGCCTTCTGGGCGACCTTCGGATTAACGCAGGCCTCACGACGGCGGCGAAGTCCTCGGACGACTGATGTGCGACCGTCTGGCGATCCCGAGGGCACGATGTGCAGCAGTTTGAATGGCTGGGAAGACTCTAGTTATTGTTGGAACACATAAATGAGAGATAGCCATGAAAGACAAATGAAAGATAGGTGACTCGGAGAGGTCACCGAGGGGCGGGCGCTCTGCATGCCCGATCAGGAAGGGCGGGTTGCCCAATTTGGTATGCCACTCGGCCACTGTCGAGTTGTCGCCCACACCCCGACGCGCACGGGCACCCGTGCACAGTTGGCAATATTGCACCTGCCTTGGCAGAGCCAAGAGCCCATACAACATGCACATTCCAACAGCACCCACTGCCCGCGGTCTTCCCATGCCATGCCATTCCACATGCAGCACAGAATCTTCCACCGAAATTCCGATGCCAAAATCAAAGCTGGCTCGACTGTCAGTGATCCAAGGGTGTGATCTTCGGGGAAGTTGCGGTTCGACGCATCGCGATTAGTTGGCTCTGCGGCACACAGGAGCGCACTCACCGCGCGAGCCCGATGCAGCCCGCGGATCTGCAACCCGCATCTCCCGCGCGCGCATCCCAGATCCAATAATTCCTCCCGGTCCTCGTCCCGAGCCGCCCTGCCTCGCATTATGATCTGACATCAATGGGAACACGGCTGGAAACTCGTCGGCGGGACACTCGTCGGTGCAACCCACGCCGCAGGGGGCGGAGAGGGTACAGAGCGCAATGTGGCTACAACGGGGGGCCGGATATGGGCATGCCGGCGGCAGGACTCCGGGCACCCTCCCGCCTCGCCGCGAAATGCGCACGCCCCCAAACACTGCTGGTTGCTTTCCACCTGGCATTTTCGCGCAGCGCGATGGCAAGCACGAGCACGGCGCAGGCGGTCTCGAAGAACGGGCAGCCCCTCGTCGCGCAGGGCGACTGGACGAAGAACCTCGTGCATCTCGCCAAGACGGCTGAGCTCAAGTGCGTCGCCGTCCCCGCTTCCGATCTCTGTGTGCTGCTGTCGGGATCCGTGCTCGGTGGGCGCACCGGCACGCGTGCGGTTCTCGCGTCGGGCATGGGGGGCGGGCCTGCGGATGCTGGGCCACGCATCTGATCCTGATGGCGGCGTGATGTATCGTGATGCCGTTGCGCTGACGTCCGCCCGCCGCAGGAAACATGCACTCACGCTGCAGCTGCATACCGCGCACATCCTGTCCGCGCACGCGACGCTCGATCAGAAGACAAAATCCATACAGGACATCAAGGAGCAGAAAAATAAGTAGGTTTATTGTCTCGTCGGCGTGCCACATCGCATGCGGCGTGCTCATTATTATAATGTCGGCAGGCTTGAGAGCGAGCGTGTGCGGTTGTTGAAATGTCTGCGAGAGGTGCGTACCATCCTTCGTATCCTTCCACGCAGCAACACGTATTCATTCGTCGCGCGGCACGTACCCGAACACCAGGTCAACGAAGATCGGGACAAGGTACCGCCGCTCGCCCCCGCTGACGCGATGCATGCTGATGTCCGATGGCTACGCACAGGCCGACCTGATGGAGGCACAGATCACGAACGAGTGCGTACGTCCAATCCTGTCGCGCGGCGGCATAGCGTGTACGCAAAGCTGACGCCTGTCTACCCCAGATGCGGGGAACTGCGCGCACGAATCCAGCAAATCACTGACGGCGACTACGCAGCGGCCAAGCGGGACGTAGACGTGTTGCGCGCCGAGCTCGGCGAGCCGCCCCTGCCGAGCCTGCAGGCCACGCTCGAGGAAAAGTCGCAGCAGTATGTGCCACACCGCCTCGAGCAAGCGCGCGCGCCGCCTCACTGACTGGCGTTGCTATCACCGTGACTCCGTGTCTATCAGGTACCTGCAAGAGCGCCGGTTGAGCGCCGAACAAGGACACAAGCGCGCGGCGGATGAGATGCTCCTCGACGGCGCACAAGCGGCGGCGGGGAACAAGCGCCCGCGCGGGCGCCCAAAGGGAAGCAAGAACAGGAAAGGCGCACCCGAAGGTGCCGGACCTGTGTAGTTCGCGGGCGTTTGGAGTTGCACAGAAGGCTACTTGGGAGTGGGTTTGGGAGTGGGCTTAGGGCGGCGGAGTCAGGTGGGCGCTGGAAGCGATGTGGGTGAGAGCGGCGGGCCCGAAGGGCTCGCAGTGAGTCGCAGCGCGGATCGACGTGGGAGCGTCGGGCGCGATTGGCAGGCGGTCGTGATTGCTTATTCAGATGTATACGAGTGTACTCTAAGCTGTCTAGTGGTCTGTTATCATATGTCACTCCGAGCGATGTGTTGATTCATGAGTCAGGCGCAGCTGACGCGGACTGATGGCGGGGCGGCAGGGATGCTTGCGCAGCGGCCTGCAGCGGCTCACTGTTGTGGGCCAGGTGCATCGCCACGGATTGTGGATCGGCAGAGAGGTCAGAGTGCATCATCTGATTAGATGGTGGGCAATGGGTGGGCCAGCTAAGGAACGGATCCAGTCCGGTCGGCGGGCTGGGCCCGAGACCTGGCCGAAGCAGGGAGGTCGGCCATTGGGTGGCGGTCTAGCGAATGATTGGGGTGTGTGAGCATGCAGTGATGCAGATACGATTAATTGGACGTGAGGATACGGAAGTTCTGCGGCGCAGTTGGGGAGGTAATTTGCAATGGAGAGTCTGCGAGAAAGGGCCGGGGGGAGGGAGACCATCAGCGATGGGTTGGAATCAGCGATGTGGTTTCGCCGTCGGGTGTCGGAAAGGGAGGATCGGTGTTCGGTGCGAGATGCGGGTTCGGGTGGCACCGCGGAATGTCGGGTCCGCTGCCGGCGGGCTTCGCAAGGACCTGCTTCGCATCGTGTCAGCGTCGCCAGTCAGCGACTTGCGCAGCGCCGAGCTGAGCCCCGGCTAAGCGCACGTCCGCATCGGGTCCTGGGCTCCAATCTCAGATCCCTCCCCTTGCGATCCCGCAAATGACAAACGCCCTCTCGTCTCCCGCCCGATTATCCCAACTCCTATATAACCACCCATGCATCGCTCCGATCCGACCAGCCAAACACTCCTCCTCCTCCTCTCAGCCTCCTCCCCTCCTCCCCAGCAATGGTCGCAACTCCCGTCCACAAAGCCTCTCTCGTAGACCCCTCCACACACTCTCCTGCTCTCCTTGAGCTCGTCGATGTCCAGCTCTCCCGCCCCGTCATTGGTAAGCCACTACCTCCTCATCGCCACATCCACGCCTAACCTTCTTTCTCAGAATACTTCATTGACGCAGTGGTCGAGACCGTCGATTACGCCCTCGGGCGTCCCTCCCACTCAAAGAGGGGCCGTTCCCTCTCTCGCCACTCCGAGGGCTCCAGCTTTGCCACCGTTGTCAACAACGTCCTTTCCCGTGCTGAGGTCGAGATGCCCGTCATCCTCGCCTCCCTCGTCTACCTCGACCGTGCCAAGCCCCATCTCCACATTGCTCTCGAGGAGTGGGCCAACGAGCGCGTCTTCCTCGGCGCACTCATCGTTGCAAGCAAGGTAAGCATTACTCGCTTCCTTTTTGCCATGCTCGTTCCTGACTCGCTTCCTTCTTAGTACTTGAACGACTCTTCTCTCAAAAACGTCCACTGGGCTGTCTGCACCGGTGTGTTTGGCAAACGCGACATTGGTCGCATCGAGCGCGAGTTTCTCGACGTTCTCGACTTTGAGCTCGGTATCAGCGAGGCCGACATCATGGCCCACCACGACGCCATCATGCCCCTCGTCTCCTCTCGCCACGCCCACGGCGTGCCCCATCCCACTGCGCTCCCCGCGCTCGACTACTCTTCGAGCTCTACCGAGTCTTCCCCCACGCGCTCGTGCTCCAACTCTACCGACGGGTCTTTCTCCCCGCGCACCCCCGTCACCCTCGTCGATCAGGCGATGCCTGCCGTGGTCAAGCACCACCACGCGGACGAGCTGCACTATCCCGCTGCGCCCCTTGCGGTGCCCGAGCCGCACCACCAAAAGAAACACAGCCACCACGGTGCCTCGTCGACACTGCGGATGCTGCGCAACTTCCCCTTCCCCGGCCGCTCGTCGTCGTCCTCTTCGGCTTCGAGCTCAGATCAGAGCCTCGCGCAGCCGACTGCGCAGCGGTGCCGGGGCGCTTCCATCCTTCCGCCATTCGCGGCGCAGCCAACTGTCTACGCATAGATTTGCGGCGCTTGGCACTGTTCTCGTCATCCCACATTATTTGTTTGATTCATTCACCGCATTAACTCGTCACTCGTTGTTGTCTGCTGCATTATTTTTCCTCATGTCACATCATATCTGCACTGGTTTCCTTGCTTATCTGACCATCCTGATTCCTCGCATTACCGGCGCGCTACACCCTACTTACGACGCGAACCGGCTACTAGTTAGTACAACAAGATAGAATTGTAATCCATACCACGACGAAGCTTCGTCTACGAATGATGACCCGTCTTCCGCGATTGCATTGGAGCGATGGCTTGTAAGAGTCGGCCCTCCCGATGACTGAGCACAAAGCTCAGTCATCGGGAGGGCCTTGAGATGATGCCAGTGAGTCACCGGCAAGCACTGGAGATCACCCTAAATTTTGACAGGCTGAAATGTGGCAGAAACGGCCAATTTCGGACGCGTTTCAGCCAGATGTCGGTCAGATTCCGGCAGTCCCGATATTTGGCGGAAACAGTGCACAACAGCACGATATCAGCACAATTTCAGTAGCCATTTTTCGGACATGTCTGTAATAATATTTGTAGATACGGGAAATACATCGGGGCCTCCCCGCCCTCTACATCGCGCTGAATGCCCTCATCCACGCACCCAGAGCAGGTAACCACATGGATCATCTCTCCACCGGGAAGTGACCCTAGTATCCGAGTGTGACGTGCGATGCGGGCCTGCGCCGAGTCTGGATACATAATGGAGTGCCTAAGACGCGTCGAACATGAAGACAAAGTGAGTGACAAGTGTTTGCTCCAACGACAAGACTACTTACTTGACAGGTTGCGTCCCTAGACAAAGGTCGACAGGGTATAGATAAGCCAGGATTGTCACGGTGGAATTCATTGATGTAATGCTCACTTCACTGTCTCGATGATGTTACCGCTCGAAAGAGGTTCCTTGAAAATGGTCAATCAACCGCGCTGAAGAGTGTCGACATGAATACACCGCACCTGCCAATGAGCAAGATAAGCCTTTGACTGAGGAAAGAGGGCGTGCGGGAATAGGTGGCGGTCGTCGTGGAGGCAATGATTGTACCTCTCCAAGACGAGTAGGGAGCAGGCGAAGACGCCGAAAGGGACGCGGAGAGAGGTGGAGAAAGACTGATTGGTGCCGGAGGAGCAGGGATAATAGAGGTGCGCTCCGAGTCGCGCCCCGGAACGAAAGCATGAATATATGCGCTATATAACGCAGAGAGGCACTTACCTTTACCTCTTCACTCACGAACTGACCACGCTGACAACGGGTGAATCACTCTAGAAGAAGTTGGCATCGCCCGTCTTTGAAGAGTGGTCCGGTTGCTGAAACTCAAGGAGTAAGCGTCTCGCGCCCTTGAAGCAGATCATATGCCGAGGTCTTGTCGCGGTCTTGTCGCGGTCTGGCTGCCTGATGAGAGTGGGTTATTTGGTCCTCTCATCCTCTGCCTGTCAGTGAGCGAGTTCGATGCGAGTGGTCTGCACGGGTTCGAGTTGAAGGAGCGTCATACCAGCGCGGCGCCTCATCAACATGCGGATAATAGACCTGAGCTAGTGGACGAGCTAGTGGGGAAGCGGGGTGAGCATGAGGTGGGTGCGTGTGGTCGAGGTGGTGGTCAGGATCAAGACGCGTCTTCGCATCGCGCTCGGCCTCGTAACGTCTTGTCCGACAAACTGCGTGCCATATGTAATTATCTAATTCGTTAAAGGGCTGAATATACCCATGTACGGTAAATAGATACGCGGACAGACGCGGATGTGTAAAAACAGGATAGCTGAAATCATGCAGATTTGGGGTGCTGCCGATATTTGGCAGAAACGCGTCCGATATCTGTCCTTCCTGCCACATTTCTACCTGTCAAAATTCGGGGCGATCTCCAGTGAAGTGACGCGGCGTGCTGACGTGTGTGCCGCGAAGCAGCGCCGAGTCGCCACTCGGTCGCCACTCGGTCGCCACTCGGTCGCCACTTGGTCGCCACCGATCCTTTCCGAGCGGGCGTCTCCGACTCGTCAGCGCCTTGCCGGCCCGTGCCGCCGTGCCGCCCGTCGACGCGCGCTCTGTCGCGGTGGCCCGTTCGGTAGCCGCCCTGGCAAGTTGCTGGCAAGCACTCTGCGCCAGCTCTGCGCCCTCCATCACTTCAGATTCTCGCTAATTGCACGCTAATTGCACGCCAATGAGCATCATCCGGCCCTTCCGCGCGACAGATCTCTTCGCGTTCAATAACATGTGTGTCTTCCGGCCCCCGCTGACCCCGCCGCGCTCACGCCCTTTGTTCTTCCAGAAACTTGGACGTCTGGACAGAGACGGTGCGTCTTCCGAGCCTCGCTCCACACGCGGTCGTTCACGGGTCCTGCCATTACAGTATGGCATCTCGTTCTATCTCAGCTATCTCGCACGCTGGCCGGACCTCTGCTGCGTCCAGCAGGCCCCTAACGGTCCCCTCATGGGCTACGGTCCGTCTCCACACCTCCCCCCGATCCGCCGCTAACCAACCTCTCCCCGTCGCAGTCATCGGCAAAGCCGAGGGCACATCCACAGAGTTCCATGGCCATGTCACCGCCCTCACCGTCGCCCCCGAGTTCCGCCGCCTCGGGCTCGCCCGCAGCATGATGTCCTTCCTCGAGCGCGTCTCCAACGACGTCTACGGCGGCTTCTTCGTCGACCTCTACGTCCGCTGCCGCAACGGCGTCGCGATCGGCATGTACGAGGGCCTCGGGTACAGCGTGTACCGCCGCGTCAGGGAGTACTACGGCAGCCTGGGGCTCGGCCCGGGCGGGAAGGACGACGAAGACGCGTTCGGTGCGTGTCTGATTCGCTGCGGTGTGCATTTGGCCCGCTTCGGAGCGCGCGTGGCGTACACGGCGGGCGCGTCGTTCTGGCGTGGGCGCCGGCCGCGTCCGAAGCCCGTGTCGGCCAATGGGTGTGCCGTCGCGTTTCGCGCTTCTGCGACCGGGCGTTGCGTTTCTTCCATGTCTATCTGCGATGGCCGCTTCGTGCGTGGCTTCGATTCCAGGCTGTCAGGCCTACGCGCTCCGCCATGCAAGGGCCTGTTGGAGTTGGGATTCGTGCCTCCCGTTCTGGACTCGCAGACAGGCGATATCGTTGCATGTGTGGGGAAGACACAGTCTATGACGTTCGAGATGTCGCAGATTGTGGAGACTTTGCCAGGGGATATCGCTTCTCTGATTCGCTGTCGGCGCTCTAGACTGGCATGCAGCCAGTCTCGATTTGCAGCAGCGTAAACACGATTCTAGAGTCGTGTGTTGCAGTTATTTTCAGAGATGGCTTCGATTGCCTGGCCATCCACTACAAGTCGCGTGTCCCTGGGGGCAGTTGCCAGCTCGTGTTGGTGCCTCCCAAGTGGGGTCTGGACTCGCGCGATGTCTCGTCGGGGACAATATCGCGCGTTGTTGCCTCATTTGCAGCCTGTCATCACGGTCGCACGACGCGTTCGATTTGCTGCGTTGTGATTCGCTGGCGCTTATTTTGGCCACCGTCGGACGTCTTTTCCGACGGCCATCTCCCGCCTGTTTCTTGCGCCCGCTTCCCCCGGCACTCTCTTTTCTTCATCTTTTCAACCCTGGAGGCCTGGATCATCATTGATGGCCGTAGCTCCGTCCTTGGCCCACTCTCTTTTGTTTGATATCTGGCATGGGATTGGGTGACTAACGTTTCGTTTGTGTGCTTTGGCAGATATGCGCAAGCCGCTGTCGCGTGACCCCTTCAGACGCTCCGTGCGGCCCAATGGGCGGGACATGATCGTCAGCGCACACGACGTCTCATAACTCCAGCTTCCGTCACAGGCATTTGCGACCCCCCCGCCAGCCCGGGATGCTGAACAACGTTGCCACACCCCATCCTCCCCGTTGTGGTACTGGTGCCACGCGCTCGGGTCAGCCGCCCCCACAACCTCAAAACGTTCGCACTTTCCTACGGCACATGTATTCACACAGTATGCAATAGCCTAATGACACACCACTCAATCCCATCTCCTGTGAAAAGCATCAGCTACCCTGATAATCATATGGAAAGCTCGGGCGGTTCCTCGGGCGCGTGCCCGAGGAGGACTAGCTCGTCGTCCCAGAACTTGGCCAACTTTTCCCTGCTCTGACAAAACTCCTCCAGGTTCATCCTAAGCTGCTCCGCCGCGACGGCGGGCCTTCCGCGCTCCTTTGCACGCGCGCCGCCGCCACCGCCGACACGCCCCGGGCCCATGAGCCGGTTCGTGAGGAACAGGAAGCCCTGCGCATTGTCAAGCACCTGCACAAACGCCACTCCCGTACGGTGCACGAACTGCGAGTACCGGAACGGCGCGCGCCGGTACGAGTACACCGCGTCGACGTGCGCCGGGTATAGGTTTGCGGCCTCGATGTCGAGCACGAAGCCGAAGCGCCGCAGCAGCGCGTACTCAAAGTACCGCGCCGCCTGCGTCTGCTCGGGCACGCGTGCCGCAAGGTCCGGCACCGTAGGCGGCGGGACCGCGAGGCGCACGGGGAAGCACGACTGGAACGGGTTGCGCTCCGCGATGTCGCTGATCTGCGTCACGTACGCCTCGACGAGCGTCAGCCCGTACCGCTCGATCGTGCGGTTCCACGCGCGCAGCAGGTCCTCGATGCAGCGCGCGGCCGTGCCGATCCAGTGCAGCTCGAAGTGGAAGATGGTCGCGGGGTTGTGCACAATGTCGTGATGCAGGATGACTGATTCCGCCTGGTCGCTCTTCTGTGGTGCACGGATACGGGTGTGAGTGGTGAATACGCAAAGTGCGGATGCAGACGTGCCTTGTTAGGGTCGACGTCGATGACCATGCTCTCGCTCAGGATGATACGTTGCTTGTTGGGCCTTTTCGCCATGTTCTTGGGGGCGCTTGATGGATGCGCCCCGCCACGCACGGCCGGCTCTTCGCTATAGATCGGGCGTGAGGAGCGGAACCACCCTCTCGGAGTAGAGACCGCAGCGTATTCTCCTTTCAGCTGGTAGAAGTAGTGGCTGTTTGAATAAGTCAGCACTCATGCAATCACACGCTTCGCTAGGACTAACCCATCGAAGAAGCCGTGCCGGCCTCTACAGTGCTCAAACAGACCTTGTTCTTGTAGTTTGATCCCCCACTCGGTCGCCTGGTCCCTAGTGGAGATATCACGGAACTCCCTTACCAACCAGTTTACAAACTCAAAGCCGAGGAACGAGTCCGGATACCTCTGGCGGTGCCAGCGATGTTCCTTGATAGGGACAGCATCCTCTTCGCGCATGGCCTTTGCAATTGCCGCGAGGCTCATGTCGGCGATGTCGCGCTCGCTCTTCATCTTCTTGCGCAGCGGGCCCGCCTCGTGGATGTCGTCCAGGCGCGCCATGAGCTGGTCGTCGAGCATCATCGCCGCGGGCCCCACGTCCGTCACGAGCAAGCGCACGGCTTGTGGGGGCCCGGCGCTGCGTTCCTCGGGCGGCTGCCAGCGCACGCGAGTGAACATCTCCGCAAGCTTCTCGATGCCGAGGATGCGGATCTCCTCCTCGTTTAGCTTGTCGCTTGCAGGCCCAACGTTGCTGTGCAAAGGTGGCTCAAGAGTCGGAATAACGACGAACCGGGTACGCCAGTAGCGCAGAGATTCGTTGAACTGGTGCTCGTAGCCAGCCACTAGCATGTCTAATCTGCATTCCAGTGGAGCTCAGTACGGGACACAACCTGCATCAAATTAGCTTACCTGTTCCATCCGTAGTTCTCCAAGCCATGGGAGATGAACGATGTAGAGAGCTCCGTATACCCCACACCCAGCTTCGGCCATATCAAACACTTATATTCGAACGGATCTGATGGCGGCATCCGACGCACGTAACGTCTGACTTGGATAGCCTCCCCGGTATACGAAATGCGGTGGATCTCGTTACTCATACTGAGATACACGGGGTCGGCTTGCCCGCCCAGCGCCTCCGCCGCGCCTCCGGGTCTGGGCGTCATATCGTCGTCGGATAGATATGACTTGGACCGGCGCAGGGTGCGTGGATCAGGCTCGGGCGTCTTCCCGGGGCGCAACACGAACTGAAATCCCTGGGCGAGCCGGAGCGCGATCATTCCTCGCATGACGACAAGCGCCCATGCTTGGCGGACCTCATCAGGGTTGGAGCTCTCTATCGTGGGCGGTCGGACGAGGAAGGAGCGGGTTTCAGGCGGATCAACAATAAAGTCGTACGAGAACACGTCGTATGCTGTTTCCAGCTCAGAGGTCGTTGGAAACTCCTCGGTCGTGAGCGGTAAGCAACCAGGGGTGACCATCGATTTCCACTTGATATCGTGTTTGTACACTGGTTGAGGGAACATGTGTTGCCATCGGCGAGCCAAAGATGCCTGGCTGTATGAGACGGACGTCTGCGGGCTCGATGGGTTGGGGCGCACGGATGGAGATGAAGCAGAGCCATACGGATACGTGCTGCTGAGAGGCGTGTTTCGGCGCTTGTCCAGCAGCGAGTCATCTCGTGGTGGAGTATTGACCGGAGATTGCAGGTACTTTGGTAGCGAGCCGTGAAGAGGGGTAACAGTCTCGTCGAACACCTTCGAGCGTCGCGAGGATGCAAGCCGCTTGATTGGAACAGGTTGAGGGGACCGGGAGAGGCCACCCTCCGCAAGTGACACTCTTGGTGATCGCGGAATTCCCGTATCGGAGATGGCAACTTGCGGAGAGCGTGAAATGGAACCATCTACGATCGCTGCTAGCGGTGAGCGCGATCTGGTTATGTCTGCAGGGGAAGATTTTGGTGGTGTCCGAGACCGTCGCTGAGACTTGACCACGGGAGTAGATTCGCCGGAAGCAGAGACTGGCGAGGTCTCGGGTTGACTTGGCCCGCTGCGAAATGGGTTGAAGATCCACGAAGAAGCGAACTTTGAGGCCAATAAAGAATTTGATGACGCGGCAGCTCTCCGTCGAGCGCTGGAGGATGCAGAAGCATTAGAACGTACCGATCGAACGGACGACTGGGAGGGTGAAGAGCTCAAGCCTCCGACAGAGACAACACTCAGTGAAGCCGCGGACAAACGTTTATCTGGTGACGATCCCTCTGCCGGTAAGTCTTTCTCCGTGACTCGAGGACTCTCTTCGATGGGGGCTATCCTTGCGCCGTGATTCGAGTTGCGATGGGATGCAGCCGGACGTTTGTCTGCGGATCTGAAGGTGGACACCACTGGCGTTCCAACAACTGAGGAAACACCAGATGTTCGGGTGGCATTCGCGACCTTCGGATCCCGTTGCTCCTTCCTAAACTCGAAGATGTCGATGTCAAATTGCTCAGCCTCCTTCTTGGCTGTCACGTATGCCTCGAAGTTATTTTCCTGGACGGGAGAGAGAAGCGAAGCATATTGTTCGGGAAGGTATGGGACTTCGATACTCGACAAAACATCATGGTCAAGAAGACCAAGCATTTGAATTTCATGCATCTTCGCTCGTGCAACGAATCTGTCGAACGGAACATCGTCATATACACTGCTGTTCTCGACTTCAAAGTTCCATACCTGTCTTGTCTGAGGGGCAAATCCATCTGCTTATCCCAGAAGCTCACACCGATCCAGAACGGCTCCCACCAGAATGTCTTCTTTACGCGACCAATGCAGTCAGCAGGTCCATCGTCACCGCCCCAAAGTGGATCGGTCGCCCGAGATCCATACCTGCCGACCTTGTCGCTCTTTAGCAACTCTGGCTCGATGCCCTGGAAAGAGAATATAGGACTCCGGTGAAGAGGTGGCTTTGCCAATGACACCAAGTCGACACCAAAACCTTGGTCCAGCATGCGAGTCGTCGTCAAACGCAAGAGACGTTTCGAAACACGATAATAACCTGTACCAGGTGTGATGACGATTGTTGACGCGCCTGTGAGGGATAGAGAGCGATCGACGTAATGTGTCTCGCTTGGATTCAAGGCCATGTTCAGGGCTTCGAGGAGTGGGCCATCGTGAGCGAAAGAGAGCTGCCCAACAAGTCGCACCTCCTCCGGAGGGCCCGTCGAGGCGATGGAGTTTACCCAAGTGCGATGATAGTGGTGCGTGAGAAGGATGTCTCGTTGAAATGCCCAGAAGGAATCTTTGAGGCTGACAAGAGTTGACTGCCAGTCGTAGATGACTTCCAGATCTGTTATGACTTTGTAGAAATCCTTGTACCAGCGATTGTCTTCGTCTTGTCGCAACGGGCCTTCCGCGTAATCAACCTCGGTGAGATCGTAGAACACGCGAGAGATAAGCACGATTGTGACGGTGTGGTTGGTACCCGCTTGCCTCCATTTTCCGAATAGTTCGGGAAGGAAGGAGTGTACAATCTTCTCGTTGTATCGTTCGCCGTCTCCAGAGAACTCCCAAAGCTCGCGGCAGACTTGAATAAATATCGTCACCTTCGCAGACAGCGTGCGATATACAGCCTTCGTCGTCGCTGTCACGTACCCACTTGATGCCTGCAAACCATTCAGAATTGTCCACATGAAGGTCCCGTAGCAAAACCAAACCTTTTGCCCTCCGACATAGATCGCGTCTACTTTGGCGGCAACTGATCCAATGAACGACACTTCCTGGTCAACGTGCAGGCACTGGCCCGCAAGCTGCTCTGCTAGTCTCCACATATCGTTTCGTCCAAGATATTGGTCTTGAAAGATGAACTCTACATAGTCCGCTTGACACTTGGACTTCTCAACCTGCCGAAGGTGGTAAACGTCGCATACCTACATGGACGCACTGGTACGACTTTACTTTGGTCACAGTGACCTCGGCGTTGTTCCGAATGCCAAAGGCATCAGCCACTGGCCGTGGAAGAGATAGCTACACGATGTTGAGGTCACTTCTTTCATTTGAATGTGCCTACAAACGTACTTGCAGTTGTGGTTTAGTGGAACTATCTTCATTGGGCACGACAAACAAGAAGGACGAGTTGTCGTCCGAGTTGGCGTACGTCAGCCGAAGCAAGTCGCCGATAGCCACTCCAGGGAGATGCGAGTGATTGAGAAGAACGTTTGGAGAGGTGTAAGGGTCATGAACCCATGCACTCAGGACTTTCGACGCGCCGACTTCAAATGGAACCTGAGGGTTTTTGAACACAGACTGGGCAGTGTTCGAGCGTCGGCGTCCATACTGTGATTCCGCTCGTGACGTCGACATGCAGGAGGATACAGAGCGGGTTGTCGAGCTTGCTCGAATACTAGAAAGAAGGAAGTGCACATGTTCCCGAGCGACTGTCAGCAACTCGCATGCCAACTGGTTGACAGATTGTCCTCACCGTGGGATGCCCGTTGATCTGCAGAGAGGTCTCAAGCTTCAGTGTACATAGAGTTGATGCTTGGCAAAGAAAGAGGAGAACAAGCCAAGTACCCGACGGCGGCTAGTCGACAGTTGTCGACAGAGGCGAGCGCGACTGCGAGGCGTCGGCGAGCGCTTGTGGCCGCGATCGCTGTGTTACGTAATAAAGCCGTCATAAAGTTCCGGGCGCTTGCCACCCTGAGACGGACTTGCCCGTAGGCACTGCGAGGCAGTACCTTGCCGTCGGCCGCATCAACAAATCGACGGCCCTTGACACTCGCAGCAACGACTAGATACCCATAGCTCTGCTTTCTTTATTCTTTCCATCACTACCGCGGCCCCGGAAGGTCTCTCGTCTCTCGCTCTCTATTCTTCCTGCCTTTTTTTCTAGCTATATCTCGCTCTCTTCGTTTTTCGACATGTCCTCGCCAGTGAGAAAGTTACCACCAAGACCTATAATCAATCAGCGTTCGGCATCGCTTCACTATCAAGAGCCGTCATCGTCGGGCTCCTCATCACCCACCTCATTGAATGGCCCACCCCACCCCGCCTCGGAGGGTCATAATCCAGAGACTCACACCTTGCGGTCCTCCGCATCTCTCCCCAACTACGCCTCGCTCGCGGTCAAATTCGCACCCCTGCCCACGATCGAACCAAGGAAGAGGAAATCCAATGTGCAGCTTGGTGTCGCAGCACGGTCACGCATGATTCAGCAGCGGCGTGCATCAAACACTGCGCGTTCACGCTCGCATCCACCACCAGCCCCTCTATGGACAGATCTAGACGAAGAGGCAGTGGGTGACGGGGTTCGTCGCGAGGTGGATGACGATGACCCGTTCGAGGTTTTCGGCACATGGATGGTGGGGAAAGGCAAGCATTTGTGGCGACGGGTAGCGCAGAAAAAGTCTGGAGAGAAAGGGGCGGATGAAACGAGCGCTGGTGAGAAGGAGGTAGACCAGAAAAGTTCAGAAGTCGCGGACGCTGCACGACGAACCCTTCAGCCCGAGCGGGCTGAATCAATAGTCAACGAACGCCAGCCTACGGTACTGTTGGCTGCCGACTCCGAGGGCCGGGTATGGGAGGAAGGGGTTGGAGAGAGCGTCCGGCTTCAGTTGCTGCAAATTGGCCCTGATACACAGGTCAATGTTGCCTTGGCCTCGAGTCCGAAGACGATATCGGTTTGACAAGCATTCCAGCCCGGCGAGGACACACTACATGGAAGGTAGGCATCTCTAGATTCTCGAGTCATGATTTCTATGCTGAGTTTCTGAGTTGCTCCAGGACCTCACACATATTATTATATATTTACTCTCGCTTCACCTGGGACGCTAGACATTCTCTAGCTTCCAAGATATGCACAAATCTCCTAATTATTGATCGTCTGAAGCGTCGATGAGTACTTGCGAAACTAAGTACTCCAATGCGCCAGAGCTCATACGTAGTTCATGGGAGATGGCTTCGTCTGGGTTGTTCGGTTGAGTCTCAGAGATGGATATCACCATTTCTCGTACTTACAGTCGTACAGTTGCATCGTCGGTCCTCTTGAGCTTGAGTGCGCTTCGGCGGCATTGTCGGCACAGAGGTCGCGGCGTCGAAGTCACATGATGGGAATAATGCTTGCTTCGAGCGGGATGCTTGGCGCCGACGCAGCGGATGCAAGTCTCTTCCACCCTGCTTCCACCCTCCTCCACCTTCTACCTTCTTAGTGTCGCTTTGTTTTTCGGTTTGATCATTTGGTCATAACCCGACGATTTTCGTTGTTCTTTGCCGTTTTCCCACTTTCTTTACACGGACTTTTACCTTTCTTTGCCTGAGTTTCAATGGCATGCAGTGCGTCTGCGACCGAAACGCAATATGCTACGATCACGTCTACGAGCTTGGTGACGACGTTTTCTGCAAGCGTTGAGACCCTTTCAAGTTCTTTATCTACAGTTCTGTCTTCTTCATGCATTTCTTCCGTGAGTGGGATCTGCGCTGCGACTACGATTATCACGGAGGTCGACACAATCCCTGGTGAGTCCCCGCATCCTCCTCGATACGCCACGGCAACTGAGATCGATGTATATTCACCATCCCCACCTCACAGGTGCAATATCGACTGTCCAACTCCCTGTGGTTGTTGCAAATGTCGTAATCGAGGCCATCCCGACGTTGACCCTCTTCGCGAGTTGCTCTAGCATTCAGAGCACAGAGGCCGGTCCAACCAGCCCTATCGTGACAGATTCGTCGTCGGCGTCATTCATTACCGCGAGTACCACGACGCCGCCTCCAACCGCCCTCACTACACAGGTGTTTACAGCGCTTGACAATGGCTCTATTCCCTTCGCTGATGCCAGTTTGATGTCCCAGCCATCTAGTTCCGCTGCATACGTCTACACGTCTACGCCAGCAGCGGATTCTGAACCGACCCCTCAGCGGAGTAACACGTCCGGTTCTTCGAGCAACCTAGCTCCCATATTAGGTGGTGTGCTTGGCGGATTCTTCTTCTTGATCGTTGTCGTCGTTCTGATATGGATCATTTAGTAAGTCCTTATCTGTTTATGATTCTCTACGTCCGCTCATAATTACTCTAGTCGGAAGGCGACGAGACCAGTCGAAAGCGATGACGAAGACGTGATTCCATACCCTGTCATGCGGGTCAGGGATCGTCGGCGTGAGCTCGACCTTACGAACGAGCCCAAGCCATACGAGTATGGTCTCGTCGGGCACACGAGCTCTGGCATCCTGACGTCAACCCCACCGAGCACGCCACCGGCGTCGACGAGCCTCAATCACCACTCCCGATCTTCTACGTTCCTCCACTCCCGCGCCGATTCCACCACGCCGCTCATGTACCCTATCGGTCCAGGACCTAGCTCGCCACCACCTGACATACTGATGCAGGGCTCGGATTACGGTCACAGGCAAAGGCGTTCAAGTGGAGCCGATATTTGGAACACGAGGCCGGCGTCTATTCACACCACAAGCGGTAACAATGTCCAGCGCCTCTCTCGCAATTCGGCCAGTCGCCTGAGCCTGACAATGCCGGCTGATCATCTCGGACCTATTGGCGACGGCATACTTGGCGGTGGGAGTTCCCGCAGTCTTGCCGTACTATTGCCCTCCAGCCCAGAGGGACGCGAATTGCAAGTTGTGAACGCTCCCCTATCGCCTTCCTCAGTCCATAGCCCTCCTCCCGGCTTGCAAAGGACGTCTCCGCGTGCCGGGCCATCCTCTCTTCCATCCGGTGGGTCGAGTACGCCACCACCTGGTAGACAGGACAAGTCTCTTCGGAGGGCGCGACGGGCCTCCTCATCAAGTTCGGTCATCGTCCATACTGACGCGGGGAGGGTTCTGGATGACCGTGTGTCCCTCTCTGGGTCAATCTTGGGAGCGAGTGGGCCTGTCTTATCGACTGTCGTGGACGATCCGCCCCCGCCTGCATATGCAGCGTGATCTGCTCTGGGCTCCTTATTCAAAAGTATTCGCAGTGCGATGACGATCCCCTCTTATCATCTCTTTAACCTCTTACCTATACTATTGCTTTTGAGCTGAATTTTACGTTTATTTGTTACCGATGGACGACAGTCACTGATCAAATCATGGACAGATACTTCTCAACGGACTACAGATAGGGCGTCCACTCACTCCACCGATTGGGTCTTTAGGGTATTCCTTATGTACTCCCCTTATTCTACGTGTCATCTATCGTCGATACTTACCCGTCCACTCTCACGCATCCAGACCTCACATTGTCGTCGTACTCCTCCCCGATTCCCTACATGCACGTATCCTGAAACATGCGGTACTTTGTATGTAGCGCTTTACCCACGAACTACCAGCACAACTATAACCATTTACTCGCTCGGTCCCATGATACAAGAAGATCATACTAGGCAAATTCCAGACCGACCGTCAAGCCAATTACTGCCTACCGTGTAAGTTAACTCTGCGACCTCGCGGCTCTGGTGGTTATGTCACCAACGCGACCATGTGCTCTCGACGGTCTAAGTGCTGAGCGCGTTCAGGTTTTACTTTTCTATTAAGGCGTAGATCTCTGGCAATCTTAGATCTCTACATTTGGTCCTTCCCCGTGCGCAGATTACACTGGTTCCTGGAGCCCTCGTCCCGTCAATCTATCTTCACGCAGTACTTATCTGCCGTGCTCGATTCCCGCGGTCTCTGATCGAGCTATCTTCACCACGACTCGGACATTTTCCATCGCTGGTGCCCGTGCATCATCTGACGCATGTTTTCACTGGTACTAGAGCGCTTGGTGGATGCCCTCAGCCTCGCAAAGAACGCCTCGAGTGGGTGCGTTCGATGTTTTTGGATGACTTTCTCATAATCCAGACAGATTATTCTCGAACTTCGCAGACATTGAGTTCTCCCTGTCAGCGAGGCCTCCACTGAGGATTTCGTGGATCTCAACCTCATGGAAGAGGGTTTGGAGTGGTTGCATACACTCGTGGCAATCCGAGAGGCGAGCGGGGAATATATAATTGCGAAGCTGTGCAATGTTCTACAAGCCGCGACATCGCTACACGCAGTGGGCAACTGGGCGCGGGAATATTGCAGGTGCTCCACTCTACCCAGCTCTTTTCGCCAGATTCGTGTCCTCCGAGCACGCACCCTTCCACATGACTTCTGGTGGGCAAAAAGCGATTTCCTCTCCAAACGAGCGTGGCGATCTTGTCTCTCACGGCGCTGTGCTCTCCCCGCGGCGGAGTAAGCCGGCGCATAACGAGCCTGCATCACTCTGGACGTCATGCGGAGGCAATGCTCTGGGACGTCGGCACTAGAGAACGAAGTTCAAGTTTCAATGGTTTCCCTTATCTTCTCAGCTGAATCTACACACCCTTTCCAAGTCTATGAGGCAGAAGATGCGGCGTCGTGAGGGCATTTTTCTTCGCTGCGACGATGCTTGGTTCGTTGACAGACTCGGAGAAGGTCACCCACACCGAGTAGCAATCGATGTGCCTGAAAGGCCCAGGTGCCGCTTCGAACTCCCGTGCAATCGTTTACGCTGGAAACGATCGCATCTGGCCGATCATGTGGGTCTCGTCGTCGACCCTGGCTCCTCTCGCAGCAGCTCGCTCTTCCCGCATGACATCTCTGCTGTCAGTGCTGGATCTGAGCAAGATCTGTGACAGAGTTGACGACCGCAGATGCTCGCTGAACATCGCAAATGTTCTCACTGTCAAGGGGAGAGTATCAAGCAATACAGTAATCCGAGCGATTGTACGGTCAGACTCGCGCATGTAGTCTGCATTCATGTGAATCGCCGGGTTGAAGGCCCTAACATGACATGAACGAGGTATCTGACAAACGTCTTCTTAGAAGCGCTCGCGACCTCAAGGATAGTACGTGCATCTTGCTGCTTCTCGGGAGGATATGTCGTCCTGAAGGCTGTACTGCGCATCGCGGATTGCAAACCCGCGGGCATGTGTCCCCATCGGCCGCCATCTAGCAAGCTTATCGTTTGCTGAGTCACTGGCCGAGATCCCTGATCATCCTTTCAATTGCTGACCAATACCCTGCCCGAGGCTGATATGGGCGCTGGCGTTGTCTCACTTCAAGAGCTTGCAGTACTACTGAGTTAGCCTCCTCTCTAACAATAGCTAGCATCTAGAGCCGCCAAGTCGTCGATTTGTGGGTGCCATGCCCGACCCCGAGCTTACCCTCCCGATATTGTACCGGGTAAGGAAGGACGCGGAAGTAATTATGTGGCCCGGGCGAAAAGCCCCTACCCCCTCTGCAGCTTCTCGACGTGCATATAAACTGCGATGGTAGGAGATGTCAAGCCTCATTCCTCTCTACCCAACTCCTATATCTCTTCATAGCACCAACTTTCGCAATGCCTTCTGTCACGTCTGGAACCGTCCTCGTTACTGGTGCCTCTGGCTACATTGGCACCTGGATTGTCAAATACCTGGTGGAACACGGCTTTTCTGTCGTGGTTGCGTACGTACATGTATTGCTCTTCATCTTCCACGGCTGATTGTCCGTGCAGAGTCCGGAATGATCAGCAAGGTGAATTCCTCGAAACTAGGTTCCCTGAGTTCAAGGGCAAGGTCACGCATGTCAACATCACCGATATCTCCAAGGTAAACATAGTGCTTGTCACCACTAACCACTGAGATACTCATACGTGTGGGTTAATTTCAGGAAGGCGCATACGACGAGGCTGTCAAGGGTGTCGACGCTATCATACACAGCGCGTCGCCCGTTGTTTTCTCATGGGAAGACCCTTCAGGTTCGCGCGTTTTCCTCCTCCTCACGCCCCCACATACGATGCTTATATCGGCCATTTTTACAGAGGTTGTCGGCCCGGCGGTTGCTGGAGCTACCGGAATTTTGAAGAGCGCCCATGAGTTTGGGTATGTCACACTATTCGATCTGCTTGAGCGATGGGCTGAGACCTTGTTTTCTTCAGAACAAAAGTGAAGCGTGTCGTGCTCACTTCCTCTGCCGTAGCAATCCACAATTGTGATTACGACGGTGAGCAGAAAGAGGAGAGGTCTTGGGATGAGGTGATGCTGCAAGCACGTTCAGGGCCGATTTGCATACTGATGAGCAATTTCCCTTATAGACCGAGTGGAATGACACGGGTCTCAACGCTCCGCTCACTAAGACGTCTTCACCTTGGCTTGTTTACAATGCCGCGAAAGTCAGAGCCGAGAAGGCCTCTTGGGATTTTGTCAAGGAGGCCAAGCCAGCGTTTGACCTCGTCACCATTCTACCAAGCTTCAATTACGGCCCATACATCCACAATGTATGTCTCATTATAGAGAATCTCGTCCTCGTCCCGATCCCCTGACGCTATCACAAGGTCGGCAAGTCTTTGGGAAGCACCCCTGGGATGTTCCTAAGCACACTCCCCGTTGGCGAAACCAGCGGAAAACTCATTGGTGACTGGGTCGACGTTCGCGACAGTGCCACCCTACACGTTCTTGCCCTCGAAAGCGAGACGATTGGCGGGGAGCGCCTTCTTTCTACCAACGGTAAGCTTCACCACGCACACGCCTCGAATTGCCGCTCAATCGAAATGGTTGCATTCAGGTCTCTTCGCTTGGCAGGACTTGTACGATGTCCTGAACGCATCTGGATACGACGTGGCTGGCAAAGACACCAAGGGTGCCGGTTTGAAGAAGCAAAATACCATCATGTCGAATGCGAAGACTTTCAAGTACTTCCCCACCTTCAAGTACCGCACTTTGGAAGAATCCGTCGGCGACATGGCCGCAGAGATGAAGAAGAGCGGATTCTTAGCATAAAGTTGGCATAATATAGCATCGCCAAAAATGTATTTCTATCGCGTATATGACCATTATCTGGGTATCCCTTTTTGTTTCATTCAGAACGGAGGTGGGAGAATTCGGCAGTCGGACCGTGAGAGTTTTGAATGCGGTCACGTGCCACTCGGGGTCATTGTCCGTTGCCGAGATATTGGCGTGTCATTGAACTCGTTGAACAATGGACAAAGTGTCGTTATACTCCTGCCAACATTCCTGCGAGTCTGTCGGGTCGAAAGAACAATAACCATGCGGTCTCCAGCACAGCACTGTTCTCTCACAACCTTCGAGGGTCCTTTAAAGCTCGAAGCTCGCCATCGATGCTTTCTCAGCTCTCCTCCTACCTAGACTTTCTCCTCTTCTCCGGTGCTGGGACGCCTCTGTGATCTTCCATCCGTCTTCTTCTCTACCAGTCATCCTCTAAACAGCAACCACCCAAGTTGAAACACGTCAAACGCGTCAACGATGATGCCAACTCGTTCCTGTGAGTGCAGTCTTCGTCTGCATTGCGTCCATGCACGGGATTGATCCACCGGCCACCTCATCCAGACCTCTTCATTGGTTTGAATGCCATTCGCATTCTCAGCATCGTCTCCCTTCTCTTGGTCCTTTCCAGCAGTATCGTTGTAATGGTCTCTGATATACGCGCCGTCAATCGTTTCATGGCTGCCGGCTCTACCGACCCAGACGCTGTCGATTGCGATTACATTGAGTAAGTTGTACACAAGTCGAAACATGCTCAGTATCTGATTATTGCTTTGGTAGAGGCAGCACTGTTCCCGATCAACCTGCTGGCGTGTTTTGGGCCGTCCTAAACCGCCTGTTCATCATTTTCCAAGTCATTTTCCTCCTGCTGTCCGAAGTGGGATGGCCAATCGTGTTCTTTGACCGGTTCTTCCCTGTTCTCGGCTCTGAATTTGGCCTAGGTGCCCTCGGCGTCTTCCAATGCTTGTGTGTACACCTTTCCATTCTTCCTCTGTTTCTGGTGCCGACCTCATTGTCATCGCTACCAGGATCGGCGCAGCCATTCTCTCCCACCACGTTGACGACTTCACTCTCGTCTCTGCCTTCCTACTCTTCTCGATCGGTTGCGTGAATATCCTCGCAGGTCTCATCTTCCGCGAGGGTGCCAAAGACAAGCGCAGTATCACCAGCTGGCGCGCCGAGAAGAACCCCGTCCTACCCACTTCGACGGGCGGACCTTCATTCAGGTCATCCCTCTTTGGTGGACAGAAGGCGGACGCGTCGGAGTTTGGAAGCAAGACTGGCTTTGGCTTTGGCAGACAAGGCGAAAAGCAGGCCGGTTTGAAAGGTCCGTGTCTCCATTTCACACGATGTCCTATCCATTCACACCTCTTTGTATTGCAGGCTTCCTCATTTCTGCGCCCGTGGAATCTCTCCCTCGCTACGGGACGCCCAGGCCCATGAGCGGTGACAGTTTGTTGTCAGTAGCACCTTCTCGCCCTACGAATCCTCCAAGCTTCCGCTCGAGTCCGACCGCACTCTGAGCAACGATCCATCTATTCCAAGTCCACGCACTCCTCTCAAGGATATAGCCACACGACGATCATCTGTATTTATCCATCTGGACCCTGGACATTGCATGTCAACGGCCGGATTTCTGCCATCCTTGTGCTACGCTCGCTCTTGTACTCATCACAGTAATACATTGTATCCATAGAACTCCCATCTGTAATGCACTATATAATTCACGCTGAGCTTGCTGTATGACTGTCCAATGACTGTCGGCCCAGGGAACCGCCATTACATATCCGACGTCTTGTGTCCTGCGCGGCAGTTATTGACCGTTCAGCTTACAAGCGCTATCGTACATCTGAGAGGTATTATACGCTGTTTATTTTCAGCTTTCTGATATATCCAATAGTAGTCCTGATATCGCACGATGCAAAGACCGCGCACCCTCGGCGGGTATATAGTGGGCTAGAGCACTGTGGACGGTCTTCTCGACAACCTCCAGCGAGAGAGACGCCGTCATATCGCCACCCAGTGAGTACAAAGCCTCGGTAGCGATAGCCATTTTCTCGTCGTCTGAAAACGGGATGAAGGGCAGGACGGTGGTGACGCGTGAGAGTAGAGAAGCCTGCATGGACGGGATGAATATTGTTGAGAAACCATTGAATCCAATGATACATACCCCAAGACGCTCAGACACTCTAGGACGCAACAGCCGGACGAGCTCTACATACTCCTCACGCGACATGGTAGGGCCAGCCACTGTTTCGTGATAGTCGAAGACGAGGTCATGACCGACGTTTGATGTTCCTAACCAGATCACATTCTTGACGTCAATGTGGCGGTCGCCTCCCGGCGGCGAACATCGTCCTATGTAAGCGCAACAGAGTCAGTGCCATCATCAGTGCGATCTCAGCGGATGTCGAGAGCAAATGACTTACCAAGCTCCCATGGCATCAATAACGAGTACAGTAACTTAGGATCCTCAGTCTTCTCGATCTCCTGAGACAATTATCGTGCTTAGCAAATGAACTGGCAACGCATCACAATGAAACTTACATCAAGGACGACGACACAGCGCTTGCCCTCGTTCTCCAACAAAAACTGTGACAGGGTCAAAGGTGACGGTTCCTGACCGAGACCGTTCCATCACTAAAACACGGTATAGGCAGAAAAATATTACCTCGTATGGACTCATCGACTGCGAATGCCAAAGATCGTGTGTAGACCGTAGGGTAGTAACGTTAACGGTATGTGTGGGCACACCCAATAATGAACCAACTATTTTCGGTCATCGTCAAAACCTTCGCACGAGGATTGGCGCGCTCACATTTACGGGCCAACAGGCTCTTTCCGTGCCCACTAGGGCCTGAAAACAACGAGATTTGAACATCACGCAATCTGTAAATCGAGATTGAGATGACGGTTACGCACCACACAGCAAAGCCACTAAAGGGGCAACGGAAAAGCCCCGAGAATGTTGGTTGAGGACCATGAAGAGCTGTTCGAAGACTCGGTCTTGTCCTGCAATGTCGTATCGCACGCGGACCAGAGGACGGAAGGAGGACTTCTGGATGAGCGCAGAAGTCTTGCGTGTATGCATTGCACCAGCCCGCGATACGTAATACCTGAGCGGGTAGTTAAGCTGATGACACCGCCAAAGGTTTCAGGTAAGGAAAAGAGGCCTCACCTCGTGGCCGGGTCCATCTTCTCCAAGGTTGTCGTAGCCGGGGGTGAAACGACCATGCTGCCCCTGTTTGACGTATTCGCCCGATTGGGAGGATTGAACTCTGGATTGCGAAGGGCGGCAGGATCAGCACCGTAAGCTAACAACGTTTTGACAATGTCCATCTTGCGGACTAGGCGTTCGTTCGTCAGGGCGAACGCCAGCGCGGATTGTGGCCCTACTGTTTCGTTGGGACTCACGTCACCACGATCGAGTACGCGCCGGACTTCGCTCGGGTCGTCGCTCGCGATAGCAAACATTAGTGTCGTTTCAGGGGTAGCATGAGATCGAAGTGAAGAGGGCGGTCGTGAGGCCGGTCGGCGGTGGGAGACAATGGGATTGCGTATGGTGTCGTCCACATCATCTTCATTATCGGAGAGGTCGCCAAGGGGCTCAGAAAGTCTACTTGATGAGCGAGGGTAACGACCAAACGTTCCTTGGCTAGAATGAAGATTGCGCCATGACTGAGAATGCGAGAGGGGAGCAGATTGCGGGATGTCTTGGCTTGTATATCGATGAGAGTGATTAGATGTTGAAAGCGAGTGCGTAGTGCCGTATACAGACGATCGGGTATCGCGACTTGTGTCGGGTGTGGTAGCAGAGCGTGAAGATGGAAGCTGCATGATGACAAACTGTCAGCATGGGTGTCGATATAGGAAAAGATATGGCAATCTCACCAATGAATGGTGCGAAACAGATGACTCTAATGACATACTAGAGGAAGATGCGATAGATGTTCGTGGCGGGCGATCTGATAGTAGTAATGAGAATGGGAGTTGGTAATTCGATAAACTGACACACACCAGATGAAAGTAGAAATGTGGACCGTCTGCTGGATGCGGCTACGGATGAAGAGTCAAGAATGCGAGACTATGAACATCCGAGAGAGATCATAAGCTGACGCCACCGAGGAACAGAACAGATATACGCACAAGTCGAAGAGGCCTCATGCCAGTAGGGCTTGGTTGCGCCTGGTCAGAAGAGATAAGATTTAAGCTCGATGGTGTCCGAATGTCATCCGTTGGGCTAGGAATGTCCGTCAGGACGCTAGGACGAGTACGCCGTTTCGTATGAATTACGCTGCCCTAATTTGAATCTGCCATTCAGAGTGGACAGCTGCTTCATAGAAAGGAAGAGCTCACCGTGAATGATTGCCTGAATCCAAAAGGCACTTTTGTTGACGTCTTCCGGTCGTTTCGCTTCGCATCTGGGGGTACATCATGCGGCTGATCGACGGATCCTGATCCACCATCTGATGTCTGCTCTTCTGAAGGGCGGCGCGTGACTGGGGCAGATCTGGGAGTCCGTTCATTCGCAGGCGAGGGATGCTCCAGTGGAGAGGGCACGGTGGATGAATAATACGAGCCCAGGTCCAAAGCGGAATGGATGGACTCGCGCTGCCTGAACACGCGTTCTCGGCCTATCAACGAAGTGCGAGTCGACGACCCAGCAGAGAGCGGCGGGTCCACCAAAGGGCTTGACGTACGAGTGAACGTGTGCTCGGGAAAGATGGGTGACGGTCGTGATCGGATTTCGAGAGCAGAATGTGGACGATCCAAAGGGTCGAGAGAGGAGAAACGACTCGATGGAGAAGAGCGTTCCAAGGCTCGCATACGCAGAGCAGGACTGTTAGAAGGTATGTGCGAAGCCCAGGATATGCGCTTGGACGCAGCCTCTTGTGGAGACATCGGTAAAGACTCGTACAGCCCGTCATAAGCACTACTATCATCTTCTGCTATGCTTCCAATTCTTTCTGCGAGAGCAGGGGATGACGATGCCTCCGGAAGAGTGGAAATCGACCCGTCGTCAGCCTGAGGAGATTGGACAGGCGACCTGCCGAGTACAGATTTGACTTTCCCGAGGATTCTGGCATCCGAGATGGCAAGCTCAGTAATGGCAGACTGCGCGGTGCTTGATGGTATGACATGATTGACTGCTGGGGAATGTGCATTCCCAGCCTTGTCAAGACCAGTATGAGTTCGTGTCAAAATTGACTCCTTCATCACCCGTGCAAGTGATGAACCGGCGGTGAATGACGGATTCCACGGAGCATCGTGCGACAATGATGCTTCACCATCTACCATCACATCCTCGGCAACAGAGGAAAGGTGCTTTGGTAGAGGAGACGACGCCAACAGTCGTTCGCGAGGAGAGTCCAGAGATTCCAAAGAGACTTTCTTGGACAGAATTTCCCGCCCTCCAGCAGAATGACTTGGCATAGCCGTTGCAGGAATGTTTGCTTGGTCTCCTTCAGACGCAAGGGATCCGACATTGGGGTCCACTGAGAATACAGCCTTGATAGGAGAGGTCAATGGGGATGAGGGACGAAACCGAGGGGATAGACGATCCATATTCGGCGACAAAACGCGAGAAGAAGGAGATCCAAACGGCGAGGAGAGTAAGTCCAAAGTCGAGGTCGGTCGATACGGATGTGGGGGGGACAGCGCAAAAGGAGTGGGTCCCACCCAATTTTCCGCGTAGCCTGAGTCGATGGAATCCTCGCGAAGAGATGAGTCCCCACTATCGTGGTGAGGGAATGGAATAGGAGGGCCATAGGATAGCTCGACAGGTGATAGCAAGCCCGCATGGGTATCCTCCTGCGCAGACGGAATCCCAGACACAGTCTGGCTCTCGCCTGGTACAGATGCACGGCGTGCCGGTAAGCGCATAACAATAGTATCATCATCGTCTTCACGTTCACCCGTTGGAATTAAGTTCGCGCCATTGTCGCTCGTGATGGCGTTTGCTTCGAGAATAGATGAGGAGTCTGCGGCCTGGTAAGATGAAGACTCCAAGATATCAGGGCCAATGACGTCTTCCAGAGCGGAAAGAAGACTTGTCATGCGCGGTGAGCGAGGGGGTGATCGCAGGTGCGGAGGAGACTGAATGGTGACATGGGGAGGTGAGGGGAGTGGAGTGGCGACCAATGCAGAGTCGATAGGAGAAGCAGCATAGACAGCAATTTGAGCTTGAACGTCGGCGGACGTTCGGATGTCCAGCGCAGCTTTAATCTTGGCATCGTGAAGGAAGTTACACGAGTCTGCGAAGAGACAACGGCCCTGCGAGTAGAAAGGACACGCTCGTGCTGTTCACGAGACCCGAGATCCATGAATTGGCGGTACCATGAAGAGATGGAAACGCACTTTTGTTCTTCCATGAAGGATCTGTTGTGGACATGGATTGTTAGCGAGTCATTGAATGATGTAAGGAGTCTGGTGTTGAGGACGACGTCGACGACGTTGAGGGCTACGGACAGGCGAACTTCGCGTTGCAATGGTTGTGGGCGCTTAATGGGCGCTTGTCCCTTGTTCGCGTTGCTTATGTCATGCCAAGCACTGCGGAAGCAAACTCAAAAGGAAAGCAGTACTCTGGCAGTACTTCACCAAAGTTCGCCTTCAAAGCTTCATGCCCGTGAAGGCAGCTATCTCTCGCCTCGCTCGCCTCACGCTCTACTCGGGTCCCCATTGCTCATTGTGCGACGTACGCGTCTGTCTCGACTTATCGCTTTCCTGCCTCATATCTCGAAACAGGTCGTCAAGGCGGAACTTGCCAAAGTCAGGCAGACGGTATGTCGTCTCGACTCGACTCCGCCACGAATCCTCAATCACTTTGCACAGCGGCCGTTCGACCTGACCGTGGTCAACATACAGGATTCGGGCCAGGAGCGCTGGAAGAAAAAGTATGTCTATTGGATTCCAGCCCTACACATCGACGACTGCGAAGTCGCCAAGGGTCGCTGGGACGGCCAGACGGTGATACAGGCGCTGGACACATGGGAGAAGAATCAAGCGAAATCGCCGGAGGGAAAAGAGGAGCCTGCGAGGTAGAACCTTCGCCGCTGTACTATTCGGACGTTCAGCGTATTTCAGTCGACGGCGATTATCCCTCTCTCCATTTCTACAAACGACACACCGATGCCGTCCTCGGGTGCGATCCTGGCGATGACGACCGAGATGCGAGTCGATGCTTCAATTGCGGCTCAGTAGACCACATCGTCACATCGTGTCCATCTCCACGGAACCACGAACTCATCTCCCTGTCGAGACAGATGTTCAATTTTCACCGGCCAGAGCGCACAGCCGAGGGCATGACGCTCGCTTCGGCTGGAGATTACAAGCGTCAGAGGTTGCTTTGGCTGGACACGTTTGAGCCTGGTGAAATACGTGGTTCCACACTACGTGACGCCCTTGGTCTACGGGATGGCGACTTGGGATCGGATGTACCTTGGCTTAAGAAGATGGCCGACTGGGGATACCCTCCTGGGTGGTATGGATATCACGACCCGAGGGAATCGATCCGGCGACGAATTATAGATCAGTTCACGGAGTGTCTCGACATCGAACCACAGGACAGTCTGTTGACTATCTATATCGAGGAGGGTGAAGAGAAATTAGACCTGAGCTACTACGACTACCTCGAGGCTCGTATTCCTGCAGAACCGTCCGTCGCGTCTGCCGATGGAAGCGATAGTGGTCTTGACAATCTCTCCAACTCGGCCTCGAGCAAGAAGTCACCGAAGGGGCCAAAATTGACTCGTTGGGCGGCCTTTCCAAGCACATATTTTTCCAGCGCACTCCTTCCAGTTTACAATGGACCTCGGCTACCTCCTGTCCATAATACGTCCTCTTCAACCTGGTCCGATGACCGGCACATCCTTTGGGGGCGGATTCTATCTCAGACACACGGAGATGGAGCGACACTTTTTAGTAACCCACCCCCACCCCCAAGTCCTCCGCCCTTATTGCCGCCGCCACCTCCCCAAGTACCACCTCCCCCACTGCCCCCGGGTGATACACCCAACTCTCCATTTATTCTTTGCAATTCATCATCCGACCTCGACGAGGTTGACATGGACCTTTCCGACAGTGATTAACGGTTCTCGGCTCGGCATATATCCAGGATACAATTTCCACGCCCGAATTTGCCAAGGACGTCTCAAGCGCAGCCATTATGATTCGTTCGTCACACGTGGTGAACAACATACGCACGATCGTATCGTGCTTCAATGATTCCGTGTGGCAGAAGATTGCATGATTCGTCAGTGTATTACAGCAAGGTGTCGCACTGATATAACGCTGATGCATGGCTTATCTTAGTTTTTGTGCAGGTTGTACGCCTGTAGAACAAACTCATGTTCGTATATACCGTGCAACCTCTTCCGGCACTTCAGAGCTCGTTGGACGGCTGGACATGCATGCAGATCAACAGGCTTATACTGGAGCTGCGTTTTGCAATACAAGCTGGGCCGCATTGGCGTGTCTCGCTTTATCCGTGACCTGATCCATCGTGCGAGTGACGCCAAGGGATAAGAAAGCATGTTCCGCATACGGTATGAGATGTTACGACAGTTCTCTTCCGCCGATGAGAGCTCAACTTGACTCCTCCAGCCGTTGGCACTGAACATCTGCAAAGAATTGTACGAGCCCGCGAAAGTAAAACCAGGACGCTCGCTTCTCAGTCTGGATATGGAACATACTCTCATCCGTCACGGTGTGCTGTGCACCCAATCTTCAACAGTGCCTTCTTTACATGGCACGTTCTCCCGGAAGTAAAGTAGGTTAGCAACCATCGCCAGAACCTATTGCAGAGACTCACGACTGATCCAGCTGGCGTTTCAGACTTGGGGGCGCTCAACTGGGCGGATTCGCGGTTATTTGGAGTACTAACTACTATCGAGGTTCTCATCAAAACAGATCTCATGATGAACGGAACCATATGCTGGTTGTTACTTGGCGTCTTGAAGTTACTGCTGTTCAAAATGGAACGACCGGGGAAGTCGGGGTCATGGACGGTATCCAAAGGACTGTCCGGGGCGGATGAAGGGGCACTCCGTGACTGCCGTGCAGCACAGGAACGGTCCGCCATATGCATCTGGTGGACGAGCCGCAATTGATGGGATGGGGAAGGACTGTGATGGGACGGTTGGCCGAAAGAGGAAGGAGGCACCGCGCCGCGCTGGGCGCTCAACTCAGACACCTAACAGCATCCAACACGGCATTGGCCAGCCGCTGCCTCTCCTCGATCAACATCAAGTCAGCGATGGCGGTCACTAACGAAAATATATAGAACCGTTCTGACGTTGCTCGCGAGTCATTCTTCTTCCCTTTCCTTCCCCCTTCTCCCCCGCTGCCTCTCCCTTGAGGCTTCCTTTCATTTCTCCTCCCTCTATCATGCCGTCTTTCCCAGTAGGTGTTCGCGCCTTCCACCGCGAAATCGCTCGCACAATCCAGTCACGCAATGAGTCGGATTCTACACAAGCCCAGCAGCAGGCTTCTCCTTCCTCCAGCCCTGTTGCACCAAACGCCAACCTCACCCATCTGTCGACGTCTGTCAAGTCCTTGATCGGGATATTCGTTGTCGTCGGTCTGCTCGTCATGAGTACGCACCCATGATCAAGCGACCCTTTGACCCCAACTGATGTTGTCTCAGTTGTTTCAGCATGGAAAGTTCGCTCTGCGTACAGGCGCAAGCATCAGCAGGCTGCCAAAGCCGGCTCCCTGCAAATCAATGTGGAGAAGGGCGAAAAGGGTTTCTACCCAGTAACCCTCGCAGACACGAACCAAGACGTTTCGGAGCCTCACAAGGCTGTGCTCAACCCGTCCCTCCCTTCGGATCCCTCCGTAGGCTGGGTCCCTCAGATCAGGGATATCACCTTGCCGTCTGGTGTCACCGTACCGTCTGTCGCGGTGCCAGCCCCTTCCCACTCACCGGGAATGAGGGATTTGTCCCCGAAGAGTGCTGGCTATAACTGGAGCCCTCCTCCACCTACGTACGGGTCCGTCCTACTCAACAGCATCCCCCCGCCTCCCCCGCCTCCACCATCCGCCAACCTCAATGCCGTACCTCCCCCCACACCCCCTGCCTCCAGGAAGTCACAGATGAGCGTGGATGTTAATATACGCGAGTCCTTCGACGTGCCACCTCTTCCCAGTCCGCGCACAGCGTCCATCGCCCAGGGCAACTCTACGCCCTCGCAGCTGTCTGCTCGCGGCGTGCGCACAAGCATCTCAAACATGCTCTCAGGGAAGCCCTCGCTTCCACGCCTCATGATTGTGTCCACAGCGTTCACCCCCTCGCGCGACGATGAGCTTGCTGCCCGTGCAGGCGAGACGCTGCGCATGCTCGAGGAGTTCGAAGACCAGTGGTGCCTGGTACAACGCGTCGGCCGCTCAGACGCCGAGAAGGGTGTCATCCCCCGTTTCTGCCTCACCGAGCGCCCGAGCGTTGTCGAGAAGCAGCGCCTTACCTTTGCCTTCACCGGCCAAAAGCGGACATGACGGACTCACCTCCTCCCATTCTGATTTCCGAGTCCGTCATCACGATCCCCACGAATTGCAAGTTTATAAATTATCCTACGGACAATCCCCAGACCCCTACTGTTGTAATATTCACTCTTTTGACCCGTTATTTATTGTTTACGCCGCTTTGACCCTGTTGTGAGTATCTTCACCGTGTCTCATGCGCACATGCTGACGTCTTCTTTGTCCAGATCATTATCAACCTTACTTACGATCGACCCGCCGAGTCCGGGTCGCCGTGCGTACGCGACGTCCATGCTATCTGTGATATCCTGCGCAACCGAGTACTACGCACTTTCCACTTCGTAGTCCTGCTAGCCAGGGCAAATGGCATTTAACACCTTGTCGCTATTGCCATGGACATCCACCACTTTCACGCTGACTATGAAATATTCTTGTTGCCCGATGTATTTACCCATTTCGTGCGTGAATATGACGGTTCGAGCAGCATGCATCTGCGAACTTCGGTCCATGTCCTCTTTGTGTCGAGAAACTCAGGGATCCTGACAATTCGAGACATGGTATGTGAATGAATAGTGGGAATCGTCCCCTTGCGTTGGGAACCAAACGTGCGGTCTAGAACATCTATGGAAGTGTGAACTATGGCTGGTCCTCGGGCCACTCAGACTTGCGCTTGTACTTCGCTTGATCCCGAAGCCACTGAACCAGTTCAACTCCAGTATGACAATGATGTGAGGGGAAGTTCGTACCTGCCTGTACTGGTGTAATGAACCAATTTTTTCTCCTAAGCCGTTTCAAGTAAATATCGTGGTCTGGATGATAGTAGCCAAGCAAACGCACCGTAGAAGTCCGGGACAGGGTTTGTTGCGCTCTGCGCAGTGGGATCCACCCTGTTTTTCACGATCCGCTTGTGGAATTCACGGTCCCGCGCCTCGATGAGGGCCATCGTACGGCGATGGGTCAAGCGCCAGCATGCCGAACCAATGATAGGGCCGACAAGATATCCAGCACCTTCGAACAGCCTCGGTTCGGCAAATAACGAGCGGGGCGATAGGCTACGTACCCATGCAAGCCAAAGTAGCACCCCCGAAAAAGAAGAATGGATCGATTCCCTGAAGGGCAGGCAAAAAGTTACGTTCTCTCCCCGACGAGGTAACCAATATAGCTACGTACCATGATGGGTTTTGACGCGTCCATTTCCAAGGACCCAAAGTATATTGCACCACCTGCGGCGCCGGCCACGACGCAGGGTACCGTCACAGCCTGAGGGTCCACAATGCATTCATGACGCGGGAGTTGACCAGATGAGACTGGACTTACCATCTCCCATCTCCGCTTTCCTTTTCGTATGGCGAGATAATCTGGCCATGGGAGAGATTCTTTCGCTGCCTCGGAAACGGTAGAGTTTGCGCGCTTCAGGATGAGGCTTTGACTGGACCTGGATCCCGTGCTGCGGACTGCACTACGACAAGAGTTGAAGAGAGGTCGTGTAGGCATTGTGTAGCCTGCCATGGCGCGTGTCTGGTCGTCGCCACGAAGTGAGAGAGGGAAAGTGTGAGCGCACGACGAGCTGCAAGCCGAGCGGCGCGTGCGCTTGCCGCTTGGACCAACAAGGAAGCTGAGTCAGCCGCATCCGTCCTGTCAGCCGCGGTCGCAAAAGCGTCTGACTCCCTCAGTGCACGCGTCTCTTCCTACTACACCAGCATACATCCACCATGGATTCGTTCGACAATTTCCAGTACGACTCCGCTTCGTCTTATGGCGGCATGGGCGTCGTGGACGACACGTCGTCCATCTATACCGCGAACACACATAACCATACTCCCGTCGACCTAGACAACCTCTCGATCTCGGACGACCGCTCGCTTGTTTCCTCGTCTGTCACTAACGGACACGATGTCCGGTCTAGTTCTGCAAGCATAGCAGAAGATTTTGACGCGGTCCTGGACGATCTGAAGGACGAAGGACAGCTGGATCTACCGCCACACGCCTGCTGGTATGTGCTCTCTCTATTTCTAAGCTATCTCAGCTCACCATGGCACATATTCGCGCTTCAGTTACTGTGGCATACACAATCCAGCCTCTGTTGTCAAATGTCTTATATGCTCCAAGTGGTTCTGCAACTCGCGGGGCAATACGTCGGCTTCTCACATCGTGAACCACCTCGTGCGGGCCAAGCACAAGGAAGTCATCTTGCATGCGGAGAGCCCTCTTGGAGAGACGACTCCGGAATGTTACAACTGCGGCAGCAAGAACGTTTTCATGCTCGGTTTTATTCCAGCGAAGAGTGATACGGTTGTCGTCCTATTATGCCGGTGCGTGTCCGATGCGCGTAGAACGCGTGATGTCTGCTGACCTCACACGTCTATCTTTAAAGCCAACCCTGTGCCGCTATATCCAAGGACATATCATGGAACGCCGCTCTTTGGGCGCCCCTCATTGATGATCGCTCGTTCCTGTCTTGGCTCGTCAAGCCCCCGAGCGAGACCGAACAGCTGCGCTCCCGTCAGATCTCGTTTGCTCAGATAAATCGTCTCGAGGATCTGTGGCGCGAGAATGCGAACGCGACACTGGAGGATCTCGAGAAACCAGGCGTGGATGACGAACCACAGCCAATCCTTCTCCGCTACGAGGACGCATACCAGTACCAGAACATCTTCGGTCCGCTCGTCAAAATCGAGGCAGATTACGACAAGAGGTTGAAGGAGAGCCAGACGCAAACAGATATCACCGTCCGATGGGATTTGGGATTAAATCAGAAGAGAGTGGCTTGGTTTGGCCTGCCGAAGCTGGAGAGTGGCGAAGTCAGACTGGCTGTCGGTGACGAGCTAAGACTCCGGTATGCCGGTGAACTGCATAAGCCCTGGGATGGCGTTGGTCATGTCATCAAAGTCCCGAATAGTGAGTTTTGGCTTCCTCTGCTGTCCTGACGCGTTGCTAACGGTTCCCAGATGTCTCGGATGAGATCGGTCTCGAGCTGCGCAGGACCGAAGGAGTGCCCCACGAGATCACGCACAATTTCTCAGCCGACTTTGTATGGAAGTCGACGAGTTTCGATCGCATGCAACTTGCCATGAAGACCTTCGCTGTTGACGAGAAGAGCGTGAGCGGCTACATCGTGGGTGATTCTCCTCTACCCTGCGAGTATTCCCTGATCCGTATCTGTCCAGTATCACAAACTGTTGGGCCACGAGCTTGAACCC
Organism: Artomyces pyxidatus; assembly: GCA_022160305.1. NCBI lineage: Eukaryota > Fungi > Basidiomycota > Agaricomycetes > Russulales > Auriscalpiaceae > Artomyces > Artomyces pyxidatus. Next base: position 392,774 of record MU277208.1, on the reverse strand, counting down.
CAAGTTCTTCGTACCCAGATGCCGAAGAGATTCTCCGCCCCTGGCTTGCCAGAGCTCAATCATTCGCAGATGTATGCCGTCAAGAGCGTCCTCCAGAAGCCCATCAGTCTCATTCAAGGGCCGCCTGGCACTGGCAAGACTGTTACGTCTGCATCGATCGTTTATCACCTTGCAAAGATGAATCCGGGCCAAGTGCTCGTTTGCGCGCCTTCTAACGTCGCTGTGGATCAACTCACCGAGAAAATCCACGCCACAGGTCTCAAAGTCGTTCGCTTGACAGCCAAATCCCGCGAGGCGCTTGATTCTTCCGTCTCTTTCTTGACCCTTCACCAACAAGTCGCGAATAATACCACGCACGTGGAACTGCAGAAGCTCATACAACTCAAGAACGAGCAGGGCGAGCTCAGCTCCAATGACGAGAGGAAGTACAAGTCGCTCATCAGGCAGTGTGAGAAGGAGATCTTGACTGCGGCAGATGTTATCTGTTGCACATGCGTCGGCGCGGGAGACCCGAGGTTAAGCAAGCTCAAGTTCCGTACGGTTCTGATAGATGAGGCCACGCAAGCGGCCGAGCCAGGTATGTTCGACGCTTGTTTCATCGCAGTATTCAACTTACCCTTTCACAGAATGCATGATTCCTCTTGTCTTAGGGTGTAAACAAGTCGTTCTTGTCGGCGATCACCAGCAACTGGGCCCGGTTATTATGAACAAGAAGGCTGCTCGCGCGGGTCTCACCCAATCCCTCTTTGAGCGTCTCGTCGTCCTCAGCAACAGGCCGATCCGTTTGCAAGTGCAATATCGAATGCACCCGTGTTTGTCTGAATTCCCATCGAATATGTTCTACGAAGGGACCCTGCAAAACGGTGTCACCGCTCCTGAACGCCTCAGAAAGAATGTGGACTTCCCTTGGCCAGTACCCGACACACCTATGTTCTTCTATCAGAACCTAGGGCAAGAGGAGATATCGAGCAGCGGAACATCCTTCCTGAACAGGTAAGTCATCCGGTCCGATATGTACTCGTTACGCTCGCTTACCTTGTGATAGGACTGAGGCGTCCAATGTGGAGAAGATCGTCACCAAATTTTTCAAGTCTGGCGTCGTACCTGGACAGATAGGCGTTGTCACGCCCTACGAGGGACAACGCTCCTACATCGTCAACTACATGCAGTACAATGGTTCGCTCAAGAAGGATCTCTACAAGGAGATCGAAGTCGCCTCTGTAGATGCCTTCCAAGGCCGTGAGAAGGACTATATCATTCTCAGCTGTGTCAGGAGCAATGAACATCAGGGCATTGGTTTCCTGAATGACCCTAGGCGCTTGAATGTCGCGTTGACCCGTGCAAAGTACGGCGTCGTGATTCTTGGAAATCCGAAGGTGTTAAGCAAGGTGAGCGTTCCACCCATCTATCTGTCGATGTACAACCGCCACTGACTTCCTTCTCACATAACAGCACCCCCTTTGGCACTATCTATTGACCCACTACAAGGAGAAAGGCTGCCTCGTCGAAGGCCCGCTCAACAATCTGCAACCTAGCATGATCCAATTCAGCAAGCCTCGACGCACCTTGGTCAAGTCTACCGATCAGTACCGCAGACACGACACGAGTGCCAGAGAGTACATGGGCAACCCTTCTCCGAACTCTGGCACGCCAAGTCGTTTCGATGCTTCCTTCTATCGCACGCACGACGCCTTGAACTACATCCCCTCGGATGTACAATCTCTCCGTTCCCAAGCGACTTACTCCTCCGGCCTCCCCATCTTTCCCGTGGGTGGGCCCTTCGGCCCGGGCATGCAGCGCGGGCCTGGGGGTGCCAAACGCAGCACTTACTCCTATGCGTCTTCCATCATATCCCAGGATGGACCCGCCGACAGCGGTAGTAGCGTCGTTGGGCCCTCCGATCGCGTCGCCTACTCCCAGAGTGATCGCTTGCGTCGCCGTACAAGCTTGTCGAGCATGGCCGGCGCATCGGAGATCGGCAGTCTCAGCAGCGGCTTCGATTACAAGAGCCAGGACGAGGCTGCGGACATGGACGACATGAAGAGCCAATATGCGGCCACACAAAGCGGCGTCACTGCCTTCTAAGGGCGCGTGGTGCGCGCGTGCGCATACGGCCTAGAGGATCATCACTATCTCTAGCGGAGCTGCCTCCACCCCCTCCCTCTCGGTTGGATCACACTGGCTTTCGCCAGCATTCTTGTTGGCCTTCTGGTCGCAAAGACCCTGTCCCGTCACGAGCGGTGGCAGCGGCGTCCGTTAGGGTGCATCCCATCAATCTGCGCGAGGCATCACTTTTGCCACCTGCCTCGATGCCACTGAGGCCGTATCGTATTGTTGCTATTACCCGTTTCGGCTTCTATGAGGATGCGAGACACCTGCTTGGCTCTTCAGCTCGGCTGGGCTCCCAGATCAAGTTCTCGTGTCCTGCTTGCAGTTCACCTTCTATGTTCAAAATGACGATCGTTGCTATGAATAAAAATATGCTATGAAATATGCGTGAGTGGTGTAGCAGGTTGCACATAGTCTATAGGGTAATGGTAAGCGTTATTGCCGAGGTGTGACCACGGTTTCGATGACTCCAGAGCCTAGACACCAGTTATTGTCCCATACAGTCGCAACCTGGCCGGGAGCTACCGCTTTCTGCTGGTCGTCGAAAATGATACGGATACTTCCGTCCTCAGGAAGTCTGAAACCCATGGTCAGAACACCGATAGACTGCAAGCGATTCGAATGGAATAGATGAGGTACCTGAAGACTGTACATGGGACGTCTAGCATCCGATGTCGAAATTGCATGCGTGCACGCAGGCCTGCCGGGGTGTCTATGGGGGACGGAGGGGCGTCATCCCAGATCCAGGACCAATCTTTGCTCACAAGTTCAGTGGCCAAAAGAGCGGGATGGCTGAAAATTTGCACATGACTGACGGATTACTCAGGAAAGGATAGGCTACGGACCTGTCGGGCGCTACCCACACTGTGTTCGTGTCCCTGTCCTTATGTGCAACGAATAACTTCTCCGGCAGGTTTCTGATCTTCGCACCCTGTCCAATTGTATAGGCCCATAGCCCTCTGTGTTCGCCGACTTGACGTCCGCTATATAAATCGATGATTGGTCCCGGCAGGGGCGGTAGATAGTCCGCTGGAAGTACGGATTCCTGCCTTCAGTTTGAGAACGCACAGGGCTGAACGTGATGAGCTGACCCAAGAAGTCTGTAAATCGACGTTTCTCTCCTACGAAGCATATTCCCATGCTCTCTCCTCTGGACGCAGTATGCAGTCCTGCCATCTTTGCGACCTCACGTACTTCTGCTTTCGTCATGTTTTCGAGCGGGAAAAGCGCTTTGGACAGGCTTGATTCCGTGATGGAGGACAGGTAGTAGGTTTGGTCCTTCAGGCGATCGAGAGGTCGGAGCAGGCGAGGACGGTGAGTTAGCGGATCGTGACCTCTACGAGCGTAGTGGCCTACAGAGAGACGTATAAGGGATGCTAGAGAAACCTGTGACGGCAGGCGAACCTGTGGCTAAAAATTCTCCGTCTTTGGCTAAGCGATCCATGAGCGCACCGAACTTCACCTCCCTAGAAATCAGCAGACGGTCCAGCACAGAGCATGTAGAAGAAAGCGCCAGATAGTCACCTGTTACACCATATATCTGGATTTGGCGTGTCTCCGCGTTCCCATGCCTTCAGAGAAGGCTCGAATACGCGCAGCCAATACTCTCGTGACAGATCTACCTGTGCTTTTGTTTGTAGTATGCGGAAGACCGTTGTAATAGAACAGAGAGCGAACCATTTCGCAAGGTATATCCAGTTTCTTGCACACTCGTTGTACGTCTTCCCAGTCCCTTTCCCATTCACAGCCCTTGTCTGTACCGGACTCGTCGCGTGTGTCCCAATTACGCATGAAGACAGCAGAGAGGTCATAATCCTGAACCCTTGGTGAGACGTGCTCTGAAACACGTGAAGACGTGACGCACTTGATCTGCTAGCAGCTTGGCGGTAACTGAAGAGTCCACGCCGCCCGACATGGCAACAACAACTGGTAGACGAGATGAGTCTGGAGTTCGAACAAGCTGTTGGTAGTATTACAGACTTGCCTTTGCTACCTTTACGTGGATACAATGGATGCACATGGTGCATGGACAGCGCCCGCCTCGCCGCCCAACCTCTCATGAGGTTCATGCCTGCAGGAAAGTAAAGCTGATCAAGTCCTGAGGCCTGAGGCCCATGAAGGCTTGAAGAGCTTGAGTCTGAGCTTGACAGCAGAAACGCGCCGAGACGCGCGCGTGTACGCGCCGAATATCACGTGTACGGGGAATTGGAGTCGGATTTATTCGGCGACCGAGTCATGTCCACAAGTCCGATGCGTCTACAATTTATTTAGCAGCAGTCGACCAAGTCATCTGCCAGCTCTTGTCCCACTCCTTCATCTCCTCTCCCTCCTTTGCTCGTCCTCAGGATGTCGTTGACCGCGACAAAAATGTGCGCAGTAGCAGCGCCCAAGTCATACCCTGCCCTCGCGTCCGTCAGGTTCCGCTCAACCGTCGCGCAGAGCGCATCCTTCCTCGAAGCCAAGGCAAGAGTCACCGAGCGTGCTCGTAACATCAGCCGCTCGTCTACCCAAAATGCCGTTGTCTCCCAGACTGTGTAGGGTTTTCATACAATTTGTCGCTCCTCCTATGTGCTCACTGGGTTTGCAGTCGTCCTCCACCTGCACCTGGCTTTCAGCAGTTGCCCACAAAAAACAACGTGCCCCACCCTCCTCCGTCTCTTGGCCCCCATCTTGATGGCCCTCTGGATCACTCATTCGTCGGTCTCTCAGGTGGAGAGATATTCCACGAGATGATGTTGCGACATGACGTGAAGCACATCTTCGGTTACCCTGGAGGGGCGATCCTTCCCGTATTCGATGCTATCTACAACTCCTCGCACTTCGATTTTGTGCTCCCGAGACACGAGCAAGGGGCAGGACACATGGCGGAAGGATATGCACGCGTATCAGGGAAACCTGGCGTCGTTCTCGTAACTTCCGGTCCGGGTGCGACGAACGTCGTGACCCCAATGCAAGACGCGCTTAGCGATGGCGTACCGTTGGTTGTCTTTTGCGGGCAGGTCGCGACTTCTGCGATAGGTTCCGACGCGTTTCAGGAGGCTGACATCGTCGGAATCTCGCGAAGCTGCACCAAGTGGAACGTTATGGTCAAGGACATCGCTGAACTTCCCCGACGCATCAATGAGGCTTTCAAGATTGCGACCTCGGGTCGTCCGGGTCCTGTCCTCGTAGACCTTCCGAAAGATGTCACAGCGGGTATCCTGCGTACGCCTCTGTCGTTTAAGGCGACGACCCCTGGCTTTGGGCTTGACCTTCCCACAAATCCCCTACACCCTTCCATTGATCAGCCTCCTACCCGCGCATCTGCCGACGTCGACCTCATTCGTCAAGCGGCTCTGTTGATCAACCAGGCGCAGCGACCGATTGTGTACGCCGGCAACGGAATCCTTGCAAGTGATTTGGGACCGAAGTTCCTCGCACAGTTGGCGAAGGATGGCAATATCCCTGTGACCACTACCTTGCAGGGTCTTGGTGCATTCGACGAGACTGACGAGAAGAGCCTTCATATGCTCGGCATGCACGGGTCTGCCTACGCGAACCTCGCCATGCAGCAAGCAGACGTTATAATCGCTCTTGGCGCGCGATTCGACGATCGCGTAACCGGAAAAGTCGACACATTTGCGCCTGCGGCGCGTGCTGCTGCGGCGCAGGGGCGTGGCGGTATCATCCACTTCGAAATTCAGCCGAAGAACATCAATAAAGTGGTGGACGCTTCTATCCCCATCCTCGGCGACGTCACGGCGAACCTGTCTGCCCTTCTGCCGATGTTGAAATACTCGGAGCGTGCACCTTGGTTCAGGGATATCAAGGCGTGGAAGGCGAAGTATCCATTCACATACGCGAAGAGCCAGCCAGAGAGGGGGGAGAAGATCAAGCCGCAGGAGGTGATCGAAGAGTTAGACCGTCAGACGGAGGCGTACAAGGAGAACGTCGTCATCTCGACCGGTGTCGGGCAACATCAAATGTGGGCGGCGCAGCACTTCAGGTGGCGATATCCGAGGACAATGGTCACGTCTGGTGGTCTCGGGGTGAGCTAAAGTCTCATCGAGAGCGTAGCTATGTTCATGTTACTCACTCGACTTTTTTCCAGACCATGGGCTTCGGTCTACCGGCCGCCATAGGCGCCAAGGTCGCTGCTCCCCACAAGACCGTCGTCGACATTGATGGCGACGCCTCGTTCAGTATGACCGCAATGGAGCTCGCTACTGCCTCACAGTACAACATCGGTGTCAAAGTGATGGTGCTGAACAACGACTTCCAGGGCATGGTGCAACAATGGCAAGGTCGGTGTGCTACGTTTACCTCGATGTACGCCGCTGACAGGGATCGCGTATGCAGACCTCTTCTATGATCGTCGCTACTCGCACACGCGAATGACGAACCCCAACTTTGTGCTGTTGGCGCAAGCGATGGGTGTGCATGCAATCCGTGTAAGCGATGTGCGTGAGCTACCGGCGAAGATGAAGGAATTCCTGGAGTACGATAGTGACAAGCCCGTGCTTATGGAATGCGTGGTAGAGGCAAATGAGCACGTATTCCCGATGGTATTTACTCCTTTCTTTTGCTGCATGACGTGAACGCTGACCACTCGGTTTCTATTAGGTACCTGCCGGCAAAGCTTTGCATGAGCAAATCTTGCATCCATCATTTACCTCAAAAACACAGGCTTGAGCATACATAATGTGTTCTTTGCACGCCTTTCCCCTCACATTTTCTTTCTACCTTCTGGTCATTTGCTGGGCACACACCATTCAGCGTCGTTCGCATCTACGTGCATTTGAGCACTCCTGCATCATATTCCTTCTTGTATCTCTATCGCTTGATATTTTTTGAACCAAAAGGGGGAGGACGCAGTGCGCAATCATGTACTTACTACTTACTCAAAAGAGCTTTGGGCTCCCGAATTTCCTTTACCTGCAGCGCTGAGAATTTGTTCAATTTGTGAGTCGTGCGGACTCGGACTCGTGCCGCGCGCCGGGCCACACGTGTGGCACGCGACTGTTGATTGTTCCCACGGTGTGTGCGTTGAAGACGGCGACGCGACGGCGCGCATCTGTCCGCACTCCCGCACCATGCCCGAACGCAAGAGCTCGCTGGGCACGTCCCGACGCGCAGCACAGAAGGCACACATCCCATTCCGCGCAGATGACCTCCAACGCGGCAAGAAGACAGGCGTGTCCGTCGGATACGTCGACCACAAGTCGGACGAGTTCGAGCCCTTCGGCCAGATTCTCAGCCAGGCAGACACCCGCACCCCCCCTCGCGCGAGGAATGGGACCCAGAAGGGGAAGCGGAAGAGCGAGGCGTTTCTGCCCACGATCGACGACGAGGACGGCGAGATGTCTATGGAGCTGGACCAAAGCCCGCTCGGTTTGTGCCCGGAACCCCTCTTTACCTTTCGTGCTTACTTCTGACATGCTTGACCAGGTGGGCCGACGAGTGCCACCGCCTATTACCACTCCACACGCCAGAACGCACAGCCGTCGAGCGTTAGCCGCGTCGGGTCGTCCTCGCGTCCCGTAGCACGAGGCTCAGACGTCGACTACGACGCTGTGCCATCGCCACCAGCGCGCTCGTCCATAGCTGATCGCTCTCGGCGCTCCTCGGTCTACAATGGGGGTACTGCTGGGCCCTCTCGCTTGTCGCACTCGGTTGTGGCGCACGACGAAGACGAGGACATGCCGTTCGACGATGGCGGGGGGGAGGATCACTATCAGGACGAGGGAGACTACAGGCGGCAGTCCTTCGCCGGTGCTACACCGCGGAGAACAAGCTTCACGCAGATCGGTCGAGATGAGAGTGTGGAGGACGAGAACTTGCCTGGGGGAGAAGAAGACGAGGATGAGGATGAGGAAGATGCCCAAGCTCGGGCGGAACACTCGAGGGCGAAGGGGAAGGGAAGGGCATTGGATCAGGACGACGGAGATGATCAGGAGGTAGAAGAGGAGATTGCACAGGGAATGCAGGAAGTGGATAATGACTATCCAGAGGACGAAGACGATGAGGAGCCGGAACCAGAGCGTCCAGAGAAGCGGAAACGGGCCTCCTCGGTGGAGGAAGGCGTTCAGAAGAAACCTCGAGGAAGACCCAAGAAGACCAACCTGCCACCATCTCGTAAGTCCATATCCCGTGGCTCTGCACCCTCCTCACGTCTACCACAGAATCGCCCGAACACCCCGAAAATACCGATGGTCGCCGCCGTGGCACACGCCTGCGCTACAAGCCTCTTGAATATTGGCGACAGGAGAAAGTCGTATGGGGGCGTCGTGAGTCTGGAATTTCCTATGTGCCGACTATCAAGAAGATTCTGCGCCTGCCGAAAGAAGAACCCAAACCACTGGGGATCGCAGGCAAACGATCGAAGCGCAAGACTGCACCAAGAAGCAAGTCTGCGACCGAGCAGGAAGTCGTGACCGTTTATAATCCCGAGGAGGGCTGGGACGATGAAACGCTTCCAAACGGAAATGTGATTGATTTTTTAACTGGGCGCGAAGTGGCACGACGTGAGTTCATTCGACCTCTGGAGGCGGCGGAACTAACAGCGTGTTCGAATAGGTTTGGTGTGGCCCTCCAAGTTAATTCGCCACCGCGAATCACCCAACAAGGAATTTTACTTCACGAAGATCTTTGGGGACGGGGAATATATCGCGGCTGGACAGCTCAAAATCCCGGCCAGAGGCCACAAACCCAGCAAGTCCACGAAAGACAACACCTATGTAAGTTGTGCCCTCGCAACATCTCCTCCCACCCCTCATCATCGAATAGGTCTTCTATGTGATCGAAGGCGCTGTAACTTTCAAGATCCACGAAACGTCGTACGTGCTGTGTACTGGCGCCACCATTCTGGTCCCTCGTGGCAACACGTATTACATCGAAAACATCGCGGAGCGCGACGCGAAGCTGTTCTTCACGCAGGCGCGCCGCGTCTCTGCAGAAGAGGAAACCCCGACGGAGGTGCTACCTGCATCGGCCGCGCCGCCGCAGCGTTCTACCAGCCTTGGGCAGGCGCCGCGGCAGTCCAGCGAGCTTCCGACAAGAAGGGGGGCGTCCAAGGCGTAGCCAGAGTTTACTCACATTTACTTCCTGTCGTCAATATTTTATCTTTAAGTTTTTCCTCCCTGCGTGTATCATCCGACTCTTTGAACTGCTTGAAGGGACAGCTGTGACTAAGCCTGGAAAGGGTTTCTCGTGTGAACCCAATATTCGAATACAAAAACGCAAGCGACTAGGGTGAGCAAAAATGCATAGGATTCCGGTTGCGTATAACGCGTCGAGAGAGTGAGATAAAAGCCAGATGCTAGTGATAATAGTGTAGGTCGGAGAGCAGTGTGTATGCAAGATTAGAGAATGGAGAAAGCGACTCAAACGGAGGAACGAAAGGAAGCAGTGTGAGCAGCGCAGAATAAAGGGTAAAGGGTAAAAGCATAGAGGAACCATCTGTGAGTGAGGTATAGGGCTAATTTTACAGCTCCCTGCCGCTCTGAAGGCGCAGCCACGCATCTGCCTCGTCACTCCCCTGCTGCAGCCAGCTCAGATCCAGCTCGGACGCGTCGGGGTGGCTGGTTTTGACCTGCGGCATACTGCGCGCGGGCATCGTCGCTGCCCTGATATGCTCCGATTTCGCAGGCGGGGTGGCTGGCATCGGGAACATATACGAAGGCGGGCGCGAAGGCATGTCCTGCGGCACAGAGGGGAACGCGTCGAAGATGTCGCGGTCAAACGACATTGTGGTGTTGCTCGGAGATGTGGCGTTCGAAGAGGATGTCGAGATGGATAGAAGCGAGTGTGGCGTCTCCGGGACGGGTGATGGGAGAGAGGGTGACTGTTCGGGAATGGTATCATCTGTAACAACGCGCTCGTCAGTCCATGGAATACGTATACGAGATCTGGGACTCACCGTCGTCAAACATGGACCGCGTCTTGGACGCCCGGTTCAGTAACCTCTCCGCAAACGACGTTGCCCGAGCAACCCCTCGCCTCGGAGAGAGCCTCAGCGTCCCAGGCGCACTCTCGCTCTTCCCGCTCTTCCCACTTTTGCCAGACCAGCCACTCCGGACGCTCATCGAATCTCCGCGGACGTAGCTTGGTGGCGTGACGCCCAGCTCGAACGTAGGCGACGGCGACGGCGGCGTTGCAACAGGTGCAGAGTCATCTGATGACATTTCAGACGAGATGCTCTGACGGGAGTTCGTACGAAGCGCCGAGCGGAGGGAGAAGTACCTGCGTGTGCGCGCGGACTTTGGAGGAGGCGTCGGGGGAAGGTCCTCGGCACCTGCAGGAGCGTGTACTTGCAAGGTTGGCGTAGACACGGACGAAAAGACAGGATTGAAATCGAGTTTGGGAGCAGGCTCAGTTGTGAAAGAAATGGAGGGCTGAAGCGCAGGCTTGCGCACTGCACCGGGCTGTGGCCGGGCAGGAGTTTCGAAGGCCGGGGTGGATTTGCTGAGTCGACCGGCAACGGGCGTCACACCGCGATCCGTTTCTGCTTCGGTGTCTGATTCCGTCTCATCTTTGGCGGTAGCATCGAAGGTCGTGTTACCGTCAGCGAGGCGCTGCTCGAGCCATGCCGCCTCTTTGAGAAGGGCCGCGAGATCTGCGGTGCCGGGACTTGCTGGAGGGTCCAACGCCTGGTTGCTGAGATGCTTGAACTGCCTCTTGGAGCGTACATGGTGTGAATGAGGGTCATTACCGCCTTTGGCACTGGAAGAGCTTGGCCTTGAAGTCACAGTGCTGGAACGCGACATACTTCCAGATTTTGGCTCGGTATGGCTTTCGCTGTTCTTGGCATGCACGACGGCAGTAAAACTCTTGCGACCGGCGTTTTGGCTGTATATGGGTTCGTCGAACTGAGGTGTGGGAGGTAACGGGGGGATGCTCGTAGCTGGGGGGGCCACCGCCGAGATACTTCGAGATACCGGAGTGGGTTTGCTGTCAGTAGGGGATATGATGGTACGCACACCCGTCAGAATCTGAGCATCAGAAGTGTCGATGGTGAGGCCGTGCAGACCATCCACGGAGGAATTTGCGTGCGTCGATACCGAGGGCGTGGCGGGTGACGACGCAACAGGTGACGAAGCACTGGACGACGGAAGCAAAGAGTAGCGCACGACCGTCTCGACCTTGAGCAGCGAGTTGGATCCTGATGCTTTGACATCCGCTACCGGTGCAGATTTCGAGATTGGTACCTCCGTTGGGGGTGGCGTCACGGGTAATTGTTCGCTGACAGTCACTTCAGCAACAGGGATCGCATCGAGTGGAACAGCCGCAGTTGAATCATCGGTCGGCAGCGTAGGGACGGGCGCCGGCTCATCGGCAACAGTCTCAGAGCCTTGAGGCTCTGCGACCTCGGCCAAAGTCGGCGCACGGCCGTCTTGTACTTCCACGCCGTCTGCCGACTGAGTCGCCTCGGGTGAAGGTCGCGATTCGATTGTCGGGGTAAAGGGCGAATCGTTGCCTTGTCCGGGAGTCTCCACGAAGCTCGGCTGGCGGATGGGGAACGCGTAGGAGTCGCGACGAGACGGCAGGGAGGAGATTGCTGAAGCACCAGTGATATCGGGAGAAAGAGGCTGGAGGGCGTCGATCTCGTCGTCCTGGGGTGAACGCGCGGTCTTGACCAAAGACATGCTGGGCGTCGGCCCATGCTTCCTGATCGGGGAGCTGCCGGGTGTAGGAGTGGTGACAGAGCGACCCTGTGAAAGCTGTGAAACTGCACCAGGACGCCCTTTTCCAAGAGCTGCAACCCTATTGCCATACAGCTCTCTGCTCTTGGTGGAACCACCCTCCTCCGGTGGGGGTGCGCCCATGCCAAAGCTACCTCGCGGCACTGGCACTCCGCCTTTGCGCTCGAATTTTGCTATCTTGTCGCGGAGGCTCCCACGTGGAGGACTGACGGGTGCTCCAGTTTCAGATTTGAACGAAGGTGGTGCATGGGAGGTCTCCGCATTGTTGCGTTGCTGCAGAGCTGCTATACGATCTTTTAAGTTGCCCTGCGGGAGTTCCGTACGAGACGTCGCCCTGGGTGTGTACGCGATGTCAGTGGGCGGAGAGTGCGAGCGGTGGTGGATGCGCACATACATGGAGAAAAAGAAGGAAGAGATGACAGGCGGTCACAGAGCGGCCAGCGAGCTGAACGGCCTAGAGCAGGGTCTGGAGAAGCCCCGCGTTGTTGTGGAGAAGGGGTACGACGGAGGATAGTGAAGAAACGAGTGTGAGGGAGAGAGCAAGCTTGCGCGATCGCAAGCGTGACCTTGGCTGGGGGACTCGATCAAGCCGCTCAAGCGGACATGGCCAGCGGCAACGCCAACCCGCGGTGGCAACACTCGCTGACAAAGCACCCACAGCGGATCAGCCAACAGTCGCTCAACACTGAGTCAACAGCATCGCTCGGACGTCCGAACGCTCGCAAATACGCTACAGCAGGCTACAGTCACTACAGTACACCCTCTACAGCACACAAATCACCACACGACACCTTACACACGCTCACACACCCTCCCCAATTTCCCTCAGAACGTCCGCCACCATGACGTTCCGCATCACAGCGTTACCGTCTACTCACGGAAGCAATGCGGGGTCAACGGAAGAGATCTGCCAGCACCAAATGAGTATGCGAACAGATCCAAAATCATACAACATACGTCAGCTGGACGGAGATCCTGGTGTCCCACCGCGACCGCCCTTCGCCGCCCAAAATGCACGTTTCCGATCTATCTTGACGGGCCCACCAGATTTTCGCTTCTCCCTGCCCGTGACTTTCACGACCTCCCCAGACTCACTCCCGCTGGAAAGTACATCGTACTCTTCCGCCTCCTTTTCCAGACTACCATCGTCGCTGTCCTCCACAGTATGGATGACGAGTTCCGCCCCATCTGACGCCTCGTCATCATCCGTCGTGAACACGGTGTGTGCCTCTGTCGCACTGTGCAGGCGCCGCCGTTTCTTGGGAATGGCGTACCGGCTTTCGTCGTCGCCTTCCTTGTCATCTTCCCGTGCGCGCGCTCTTGACTTGGGCTTCGGACTGGCAGGATGGTGATCGTCGTCAGAGCGCTCGGCGGCCTCCCAAACGGACTTCACGCTTGATGCTCCGGACCCCTTGATCCGACTACTAGAGCCGTTGGCATTGGGGTTGTCGTTCACGATGGGAGCCTTGGGTGCGATCCCAAGCATCCGATGCAGGATGCGCTTGTCATACAACTCCATGACCAGGCGCCGCCGATTGATAGTCTACAACCTGATGTCAGGCCCTCTCTCGACGATAAATCGCAGGAACACGCACCTCCTGCGTTACGCCCAGAACACTCGAAAGAATACTCATATCTCCAGGGTCTGTATGCCCACGAAGATTCACGGAACGACCAGAACGACGAGCGCTTAGAACACTAGCTTGCATGTATGCAGCGGCCGTCATGATGCCATGTGCCCCAGCGAACGTCTGCCGCACCCTGTTGATATTATAAGACCCCTTCGACACGTCGTTTGCTGTATAGTGGGTGAGAGACGAAAAGATGGACCAAATAAACTGGCTTACATGGGTCACCGGGGTCTTCAATTGACAAAAGACCTGACTTCTGGTAATCGCTCCATCCCCTCTGCACCTTGCTGTAATAGGTACCGCCGCCGCGCAATGATATTCCCACCTCCTGGTAGTTGAAATAAAAGCCGTATAGCTCGAAAAACTCCATTACGAGAACCCCGAGGTTTTGCATAGGGTCAATCTCTCCTCTGCGAATCTTCGGGTGCATCTGCAAAAAGCTCACTGCAAGACATACGATGCTGTAGCTCCCCAGTCCGCCGGAGAAGACTTCGTTCATGCTGCGCTGGCTGAGGAATGCTTTGGTGATCATGACGAGGCTTTGAAGCGCAGGCATTTCCGCAAGGAAGCCGTTGACCATCTTGCCGGCTTCCACGCCGTTCGACTGGTTTATTGATATGTCGACGGCGAATCGGCCGTGAATGGTGACGAACTTGATGATGGGGACTTTTGCCTTGGCGATGATCGTGACCTTGTCGGTTATGCCCGCGCGTTTGAGTGTGTTCGCCAGAGCATGTAGAACAGTGACGCGGTCTGAGTACGCCATAGACTGCGAAAGCACGACCAGGTCGATGTCTCTGAAGTTAATTGTCAGGGAACGAATGTAAAAGGGGTTCGGCTTCACTTACCCTAAGGGAAGGTATAGCTTGGTCTCGAAGCTGCCAAAAGGGAGAACTTTGGCATCCGGGAAGTTCTTCGTGACCGCTTGCGAAATCATCTCTACGATCAACGAACGGACCTCGTCTTCCTCGGGAGTAGGAGAGATATAGTGAACAAATGCCTTGACCTCCCTGTGAAGCCTACAGACAGACATGAGCGGATAGGCTTCACGCAGTGGTCAATAAGATATACCCACAATTCAGCGACGTTCGCGCTCGCCTCCCAATCGACACCCGCGACCCATGGCGCCTTCCTGGATGCGGCGTCCATCCGCTGCTTCTTGTTTTCGTACCCGTCATTCCGGTCGTAATCGTCGGCCTTCCTCTTCCTCGCGCCTCCGTTGCGGTCACGGTCACGGTCCCGCTCGTCTGCTCTCTGCTCCCATTGCCGCGCCTTCCCCTTCCCGCGATCCCATTCCCTCTCTCTGTTCACCGGTCTGTCAGACGCCCTCTCTCTGTCAGATTTCCCCCGCGTACGATCCTCGCCCTCAGGTTCGTCCGACAAGCCAAACGGAATGAAGTCTACCCCGGGGTCGAACGTCCTCTCCGGCGCTGGCGGTGTGTCCTCAACAACAATGGGAGTGGCAGCTCCAGAACCGTCTCCTTTTGTCCGTCGTTTGTCCTTCAAGGAAATCGAGGAAGGCCCGGCCTGAGCGTTGGCCTCGGCTTGTTCACGCTCTCTCCGTTTCTTCCGCTTTTCTTTGCGCGGCGGTTCGACAGGGGTAGACACGCCAGAGAGACCGCTGGGCCCAGGGGTGTTGGAGGCCGAGCTAAGAGGTTTGTCGCCCATGAAAGAGGCGGAAAGACTGGCGAATCGCTGGTGGACGGAGAAGAACCAGCTGAGGCTGACCAGACAGCAAGTTCACCGACGGCCCGGCGCTTCCGGGTAGCGGACATAACGGGCGCTTGTTCACTTTTTCGCGAAACCTTGACCGCACTTCACGACTTGTAATCCCGGCTCGGTATCCTCCAATCCAATGCCCAAGGCGACGAAAAAGAAAAAGGAAAAAGCGGCAGACTTTACGGTACCTATGATGTTATCTGGGCTACCCAAAAGCTGACGAATGTTTGCAGAAAGCGAAGCTAAAGCTTGGCAAAGGGAAACAGCTACCCGCAAACCAAGTCGATACTTCATTCAAAGCACGGTGTAAGCTCGTTACACGTTGGCCAATGTTATAGCTCTGAAGCTCTACCTTCAGCTATTGCTCTACCGACACAAAGCATAGCGGTTGAGAAAGATGCCGCCGTACCCACTACGAAAAGAAAACTCGCTTTCAGCGACCTGATGGCTCATTTGAAGCACTACAATGCTGGTTCACGAAGAGGTTCGTTTCCAGTGACGTTTGTAGCTTGTTATCTGACCTGGAAGACTGTAGACGCCTTGACGGGTTTGCGCGAGCTGTTTGAAGGGTACCCAAGCTTGATCGAACCCTCTCTGACGACACTAATTAGCGGTTGTGTGCGGATCATTGGAGATGAGGTATGTGGATAAGTTCATCATTGGATTGTTTTTGAAGATTCCTGCCAGGATGCCAGAGTACGGAAGGCCTTACTAGCGTTCCTCGATTGGCTTTTGCCTCAGATACCTACGGTGAATATCGCTACTCGTGCTCTCATGACGCCGAATTCTAATCTGCCCTCATAGCAAAATCTCCTCCCACACTCATCCATGCTGATGCTCTTCACTACATCCGCTCAAACCCACATATTCCTCGAGATCCAAATTGACGCCGTGCGATTCTTGAATCTCTTCCTTGATCTCATCCCGGAAGTAGTAGTCGGGGGCTGGAGAGACGGTAAAGGCGGGCATGGACGGCGGGTTTTGGAAGGCTATCTCGGCATCCTGAATGCTGGAACCAAGTTCGGGGACGACGGTGGTAGGCAAATCTACAGGATAGTGCGAGCGCTGCTAATCCTTGGTTCAGACACTGGTCCCGTTCAAGCCACGTCCGCTGCTAGTGTCGTGTTGTCAATACCTGTCAGTGATATCGCGCACTTTTCCGTACCGACCACTCATACCCCCCTAGTCGAAGCTTGTGGTATTTCGTTCACTCGCCAAATTTCTACGCGTCGCTTTCGCAGTTCCCGGCCCTGCAAGTCCGGAGAAATCTGCATCTGCATCGAAGTCGGCAACACAGACATGGTTCCTAGCACCATCATTCACCAGCCCGAGTGCGTATGAGGCGTTCGACTCACTGCTGCGTCCTGTGCCCCATGATTCTCGTGGCGCCGGCGCGCCTTCAAGACGCTGGCAGCCCGAAACACACCCTGAAGACGATGCTGAGAACTACCCAAACTCCCCAACGCTCGACTTCGATCTCGTTGGGACTTCTTGGACATTGCAAGATTTGTCGGAAAGCATGTCGTCGTCTGCGGTTCTCGTCGATCGTCTACTCCAAATCCAAGGCGGCAGGTCACAGTCCGAGTATGACTCAGTCTGTAGCACTTTCTATTCACCCTTCTGTATTATCTCACCAAATAATTTCAGCGACTAGCCCGAACACTTCATCCCGTCTTGCTGAATGCGTTTCTGGACTGCTCCCCAGCGGTGTTCTCACTCAGCTCCAATCCACCGGAAGCAGAGCTTGGCATAATTCTAGCAGTGGCTGAGATCCACCATAGTCTGTATGTCGCCTTACTCAAAAACTCGGAGGTGAATTGTCTCCGTTTACTAGACAGATCATAAATTAAGTTCGTATAGGTCGGCACAAGCACCCCCTCAGGCGTGGAGGGCCTACAAACGATCCTTAGCCACATGGTGGTCTACTTTCCTTTCCGCCCTTCCAGTATAACAAAGCGGGACATCAAGGTATACTGAAGTTCATTCATGTCCTTCCGCGGTGCCGCTGACCTCTGTTGAAGACAGAGCAAGCATTTCAAGATCTGAACCTTATATTCTGCGAACTGGCATCGATCAGCGTCTTGGCTTTACCACCCCAAGCTGCCGATCCGTCGTCCAAAAGGTTCCAGCGTAAGACGGACACCACCAAACGGGCCCACGGTTCATCTCTGATTCAAGTCGAGCACGTCGGCGAATACGTCGTCGAGCTGCTTAAAGGGGAACCGGCGAACTCTCAATCACTTTCGCGACATATCACCGCGCAGTCTTACGTCGCGCTGCTTCCTTCACTCTGGTCTCTTTTGAACATGGGCGGAGCTGACCATTCTGAGACGTCTGATCGCGTGCTGGAAGCGACGCTCGATCACGCTATGCGAATATCGTCGTCGTCGGCGGTCAAGCGACCAAGCGTGGAATTTTTATCGCGTTTAGTGCTTGTGAGTGGGTGTTCTGAGGCTGGAACTCACGGTGTCCTAACCAATATCATACAGCTTGAAACAGACCCACGATATTCGGGCTCTTTCAGAACCTGCCGCCGGTCTGTGGACGTCCTGAAGTTCCAGCAGTGGATCTCACAACTACCGAAGATGTTGTGGGAGCTAGGGACTAACAACCTTCCACTTACAGAGGTGAGATTGGAGTTCGCGAGCACCGCCGTGGCAATACGAGTTGATTTGTTTCCCTAGGTGACTTTCCGGTTCTTGTTGCGACTGTTCCAGCGTCGATCGCCACTGGGGCTTGCAGAGGTTCGTCATACATGTGGAGGAATGTTCGTTGTCGTTGTTGAGCTTACTGGATTGACAGGTCGCAGACCAATTATCTTCCCGCTTCATCCCGTATTTCACTATCACACATCCAGTCCGCGGGGAGCTTCCAGGGCCATACACACGGATTGATATACCAGAGTTGCGGAGGCTGGCAGTTGACACTATGGTCATGGTATCTGCATGGATAAGCGCAGATCCGCGAGAGCGCCTCGACGCTGCCATACAAAAGGCGGTGAGAGGCACGGATCAGGAGTCATACTGGATGAATGTGAAGAGTACAATGTCATAATTTGGAACACCCACTCGGTCTGAGCGATGAGTATACTTTCCGAGGACCAAAGAGACTGAGTCGCTGCCGCACCGTCATCTACACAACATTTATCTATGGCGTGTACACTCATACGGTGCACCCATCATTGGGCTGGTTGGTAGAAGTACCCAGCGCTCCTTGACACGGCCCCAAACTCCAACTTGGACAACTCCTGCTGGGTTGCAGCATCTGCCAGACCGCAGAGAATCTCGTCGCCGGCATTTATGGGCCCTATTCCAGAAGGCGTGCCGGTCAGGATGAGATCACCCTCCTACAGGGAATACGACCGGATGTGTTCTGAAAATTCTCTTAGGACCAGGTAGAGTAGTACGCACCTCTAGCGTCATGATCGACGATACGTGCTCAATAAGCCGCGGAATGCGGAAGATCATGTCCGCAGTGTTTCCATTCTGTTTCAACTGGCCGTTGATCTAGGAAATAGAAACTCGACGTGCGGTTCGATATTGCTAGGGCTACAACACTCACCTTCAGCCACAAGGAGAGGTTGTGTGGGTCGGCGACTTGAGACTTGGGTATGAAGGACCTACAACAGGTATGAGCAGAAGGATCGAGCAGTATCTGGAGGAGTAGGCAGACCCTATGGGCGTAAATGTATCAAATCCCTTCACAGCAGACCATGGCAAGCCTTTCTTCTTGACTTCGTCCTGGAGGTTCCTAGCTGTCATGTCGACGGCCAGAGCTAAAGAATGATTTTGTTGGCATTCCTGCTTTGACACGTCCACATACAGATACGACCCAAGGCTCACCGTAGCCTGCGATGTGAGAGTCTGCATCCGATGACGAGATGTCTCGACCGCCCTTCCCGATCACAAGCCCGAGCTCAACTGTCACAAATTCAGATGCCTGAGTTCCAGAGAGCGCGAGCTGCATGCATCGTACCTTACCTTCATAGTGGGCGACGATTCCCCTAGGTATCTCCACGTTTCCGCCAGAGGGAAGGTAGCTCGTGGTTGGCTTCAAGAAGAAAAACGGCTCTTTGGGAATTGTGTTCTTCAGCTCCTTGACATGATCGGCGTAATTTCGTCCTATCGCGACGATCTATACAAACGCTGGCCATGCAATTGAATGCTACAATGATACAAGGCAAAGCCCTCACCTTCCTGCCATTCCTTACGAAGGATGCGGCCATGATCCCGTCGACGTCAACAGCAGAGTCCAACGTTGAAGTTACGTAAATTTGACACCAGAAGTAAGTGTTGGTGGAAAGTCTCACAGTCAAGGCGGTCGGTATCATTCATCAAGCTTTCGTTGCGCGAACCAAGACATCTACAGTAGTGTGACAAGGACTCGGGAGGTACAAATTGTCCATACGAATAAACTATAAATCATGGGAGCCTACTCTCCCCGAGTCTCCGTCCGAAGGATCTGTATCCCTCGACTTCCCTACATGAGCGTCATCGCCTTCCGAACTTGCACCCTCGCTTGCGGGAGAGCCCCTGCTTGATCCACTAGTAAGAGTCCAGCTTCCCGCGGTAGGTGTCGTCTCCCCGTCTCCCGCACTGTGGAAATCGCCGAAGTCGCCGAAGCTCTCAAAAGAAGCGTCTTGGATGTCGTCGGAAAAACTGGACGAAAAATTGAATGGGTCGGATCCATTTGCTACAGCAGAATCGGAAAATGGACCGAATCCATCATCCTTCGAATATTTGCCGTTAACAACTAACGACAACCGACGAACACATGACATTAATTACCTCGTCGTCTTCCGTAGCAAACGGGTCGCTGAATGGACTAGATGCTGTTATGTTTGAGGGCACAAACGCGTCCTACGGTCAAGTCTCAGTATTTTCAGATTCGTTATTGAGGAAAATACGTACGTCGAATCCGTTGGCATTCAAAGGTCTCCGTTCGACACTACGAGGTCTCGCCGAAACGGGTGGTGGATGTTCGATGTCGAAATGAGATTGCGTGAGCCAGCCTCCGTCCTCGTCGTCAGAAGCGTCGGAAGACGACGACGAGCCGAACTCATCAGGAGAATGCATCTCTTGGGCGAGATATCGAGCAAACTAGACCCATTCACCGATCAACCTATGTGAATAAACTCAAACCACTAGGTAAATGATGACGTACCGTTGGATGGCCTGCTGGGGTGAAATCGTCGTCGTCATCGTCTACGGGTGCCGGACCAAAGTCTGCGCTGCTCTCCCTCGTCGGCCGGGAGCCCACAGCCCTCCGAAATTCGCCCTTGGGCTCCTGTGTCGCCAGCCTTCCAGGCCCCGTCAACGAAGCGCTGCCTGCGCCAAACGCAGGTGCAGAAGCACTGGAATCTTCTTCGTCTACTTTCCACTGTCCCGCCGGTCGAGTAGCGGCTGCGCTCACAACAGGCTTGCCGCCGCCTAATAAGCTTGTGTCTTTCTCCTTCGTCTCATTGTACCTTCCGGTGACATACTCATCCCATTCTGGCTGGGGAGCATAAGGAATGATGAGAGCGCGGAGATCGGCAGGGAAATGATCGAGCGACGTTATGACGTCTTCGGAGATGAGCGTCAAGTGTCCCATGTAGCCCAGGCGTACTCCTTTCGGCTTGGAGCTAGGCGTCCGACGGTCAGTCGTCGTCAAGTAGGTTGCTTTCCAAATGACCTGCTCACCTCTCCCTGTCATTGTGTTTCTGTCCTTCGACTATCCGTTGCATGATGTGCGCGTCTCTGAACAATGAAATGGTGAGCATGCGATTGATCCCTCCGTCGACGCGACCAGTCAGGACTTGGTGAATGAGATCATATACGACACTGTGAAGGAAGTTATTCCATGGGAATTCGAAAAATAGGTCCTGTCCTCGACTTCCATCAAGTTGTGCTCGCCGCCCAGAAATGCAAGCTCACCAAAACCATTGACAGTACGTCTGCCTGTAGGATCTTCTGCTTCAGTCTTTCACCGATAGGTAACGGGAGGTTAGTCTGGGACATAGTGAGCCGTTTGGAGCTCCGTCTGGAACTACGCCTGGATGATCGTCGTCCGATAGTTGACCCTTCTGAACCAGAGCCCAAACTCTGACTAGAGCCCTGTCTTTGAGGAAGAGGCCCCGCGGCTCCTTGTGCGGCAATTTCCGCAGCTGAAGGAAGGAAGACAGCGTTCGGAGAGGATGGCACCACGAGTGGTTCCGCAGGTGATGCAGCTTGCGCTGGGGAAGAAGTAGAAGGCCCGACGCTCCCCTCGTTTGACTTCGGTTCGTCGTACATGGTGACCTCCTCCATTGGATCATCTTCGAAGCTCCCAGGGCCGTCACCGTCGCTCATGTCGGAATCTGAGTCCAGCGTGGATGATACGTCGTGTGAGGCGCCGTGAATGGGGAATTCCAAGGCGGGTTCTATCTCATCAGTGCTCTCGTCCATAGCATCATGTTCAGCGTCGTCACCACTGCCCATGGAGATGACCCGCGCGAGCTCCTCAAGCGCAGACAACCCTCCCTGTAGTCGTCCGTCCGTGTCGTAGAGGTAGTCAAACTCGGGGGAGCGGTTCAAAAGGGCCATGTTAGAGCAGTGAAGGAGTTCGGCGTAAAGTTCACAAATTCTGTAGCGCTCGAAGGTGAGCGGCACGATGCTTCCGACGGTCGTCGAGATTGGTCCCTCCTGTAAACAATCAGCGCGGGGACATTGTGCGTCTGGGTGTAACTCACGAAGGACCTTGGCATTCGCAGGTACTTCTGTACTTCCTCGAGCTTTTCGCAAAATATCTCCAGAAGAGGACCAAGATGGACTACGCTCATGCGATCTACCATCTCGTTCATGGCCCCTTCCAACACCACGCGACCCTCCTCCGGGTCGTGACTTGTCAACTGTTGCTGGACATGTATCAAGCGATTCCGCAGGGTATGAAACAAATAGGGCTCGAAGTAATCGGAGTTGTTCTGTCGTATGAGCTCGATGATAATGCAAATAGACTGGACGACGGAGGAAGTGGAAGACTCGGTGTTGGGAAGTGTCGGCGTTGTTGGGGACATGGGCTCATCTGGATATAAACCATCGCCCTCGTGCGACGACAGTGTAGCCAAATCTTCCCTCGGCCGTGACGCCGGGAATACGTCAGCATGGAAGTCCGACAGAATGAAGCCGACGAGCGTCTGGACATTTTCGCGCCTCGCTAACTCGCGAGCGAACCGATTTGACGGGGGACGTTGGAGTCCTTCCGATAGACCGGCACCAGGCGAAGGAGCTGCCATAGCGATAATCCCTTTGATGAGCTCCGCGACAACAGTGTGCATGTCGGCAGAGTAGGACGGCGAAAGGCGGTCAATCAGACGCGCCATGAGATGTTCCTCGGAAAGCCACTGCACGCTTTGGTATAAGAGCAGCTTGGCGAAGAGCAGTAGGCGGACGAAAACATACTTCTAGAACACCAGCACCTGTAGGGTGTTCGTCTAGCTGGATAACACGGACGAGAAGATCGGAGAAGGAGGGGGTCTCGATGTGTTGAAGGAGCCTTTCAACCACGTTACTTTGTGACCGAATGAATTCGAGCATCTGGGAGTGACCACGCGGCTCGGGAAACTGGATGGGACAGCGAAGAGCGAAAGCCATTCACCTCAGCGGGCTTTTTGCCGAGAAAAACGGCATTAATCTTCGCAAAATGCGAGGCCATAGCCATCTGGGTCTTCATGTCTTCCGGAGACCTGTCTAGTACAGTCTCCCAGAACGGGTTCAAAAGCTGTTCCGTGTTGTTGAGACATGTCTCGACGATGGACCAGATTTCACTGCAAAGAACCTCGGTGGCGACGTATGGATATCTAGAAGGTCCACGTAGGCGGATGGGCGACACGAATGTCGGACAAGCGATAGCATTACTCACTTGAATCTACCTCGCTCCTCACCCTCTATCTGGCCTGTCACATACCCTAATAGTCGCTGCAAGACGTCCACTCTTTGGAAGTAGTCGATAAGCCTCGTGTTTTGTGATTTGCACTCCTGTAGCAGGTCGTCTTCATCCAGGATTGCTTCTAGCGAGACATCGTCCTTGTCGAGGAGGTTGTCTATCGAGGACCCATTTTGAAATCCGAATCTGTCGCACGTGCGGAAGAGTTATAGCACATGCAGCTATTTGAAGGAGGCAATTACCTCCAAAACATTTTGCAGGGAGGTGTTTGGCGTGGTTCTAGTATATGAGGAAGGAAGACAGTGTGAGATACATGAATGAGTGTAGATGGTGTCTGACCCGCGGCAACGCGCTGGGAAGTACTCCACGCTCTCGCGTCTCGGCAGTGCAAGGAAGATCAGCTCGAAAGGCTCGCTCGCGTGCGGTGCTAACTTTCGTAGCTCCGTCTACCAAATATTTGGTTCGAATTTCAAGTATATACTTCAAACGGTATTCACCCCCTGGAATATGTATCGACAAGAACTACGGTGCGTAGTGCTCTTCAGACAGCCCATCCTTCCAACCAGCTGGTATACCCCCAGGTCTGTGCGACTCCTGCAGCCGCGCGTGCAGGTCCGTAAGTCCTCATAATCTCCTCATGCCATCGCAAGGTCAGTAGCAACAGGCCTCCACCAGAGCCGTTGATGTAGAACAGAGCCTAGAACTGTTGAGCATTGGTATTCGTTAGCTTGCAATTTTGTATATTAGCCAATACCCTCTTACCCGTATCTGATATGATCCGCTCGCCTTCGTTAAATACCGCACCCATTTGATACTGTGATAATTGCTCTTCTCGAATACTTTGAGGAATCGTACAATTAACCCAGAAGACGTGAACATCAGGACCTGGAAGTCCACATCAATCGGTGGCCGAGCCCATACTTGACGGTGAGTGGTGCTGGTGAGATGTGCTGTAGCTGTGAAGCTCAGTTCTTGTCCTCCTTGAACGCGTGGTACCCTGGCAAGCGATCAGCTCAGAGCTACAGTAGCAGTGAGGTCCGATGCTTACTTCCATACGACAACATTCTCTTCTGGGACGTACTTGGCCTTCCCGTTCTGAACTTTGCAATCAACACTCGTCGTGTTGAGGGGTGTTGGAATACGAAGAACGACATTTGTTGCAGATAGCTTATTGCCAAAGTTGGTCTTCACGACCAGAACGTACGAAACTTGAGTTGTACCGATCTCATTCACAGTTGCGATAACCCTCAGCGGGAGCTTAACATTGGTGGTTGCTCGATAGCTAGAAGAAGTTAGCTTGGAGATAACATGTGCAAGTGACACTCACGTCATCAGCTCAAACTCCCCGTCTGGAGGCACGAAGCTGATTGTACGAGTCGAGTCGAATTCGTTCAAGCGAACACATTGATGGAACCGACAGTCGTCAAGTTCTACGGCATCGATCGCTCCGCGCTCGCTCTTGTCGATGACCAGCTTATCGTTGAGTCCGAATTTACATTCGGGTGTTCCGGACAGATAGGCTCGCATCTGTATGTGACCATCGACATCTGCACGCAGAACAGTGCCTAGCAGAGCGTGGTCAATCCATACAGAGTAAGATGATCAGGAAAGTGCTGCGCGACACACCTTTGGCGCTCATGCTCAGATTGACCGTCTCTACGACATCAACAAAGGCCTCGTTCTTCTTATATTTGACGTCCCCACGACGCCAACTTGTTGCCCCTGTTGCCTGCGTGGTGATCTTGGAGGACTCTTCCTGCAAGAGCACGAGAGTTGTTGATATTGTCGTGTAATCATGACAAACCCGACTTACAGCAGCGATTTGAGACGAGACTATGCTTTCGGTCGTGATATACGTCTTTAGGGTATCGATTTCGCTGTTCTGGGGATATCCAAAGTCGTTGATCTCTGTTGCACTGAGTCAAACCCCTATTGACAAGGAAATAATCTCACCGTCAATCAGCTCATAGATGAGCACGAAATTGTTCTTCACAGACTCCTCGTCGACCTTCCCAAAGTATGATTTGCAAATAGAGATCACTCGGTAGCAAAACTCGAACACCAGGGCGGCATTCGCGTTATTTCTGAGCGAGATGGGTGGTCAGCACGAAAGAAGGTCATTCAATAGGACGCCTCACTTCGTTACAGCGACGAGATATAGATTGTTGATTCGGACGTGGAAGAAACTGGTAGAGCCGAGGGTGATGATGGGAGAACGGACATCGCTACTAGAGATGACCTGAATCCGGAACACGTCGGATATTGACCGTCTATGTAGGGAACGAATGTTGGATCGTGCGCGCAAATTCCAGGACGATCACTGACCTCACATCTGGACGGTAGAGTCGTGAGATCAACACCTGGAACGGACGCGTCATTATCATAGCTTGCCGGCTTGCTGCCGTGGCTAACGCACCTCCCCCTTCTGGTTGAATATAAAAAAAGCCTACACAGACGTCAATTGACATAGCCCAGGAGACGGATGAACCTACCGAGATCATGCTATAGCAAGAAAGTTGCAGGCTGACCGAGCGGGGCTGGCCGCGTTGCGACGGGTCGGAGCGGTGTCAGGGGGTTGGGCACTATCCGGAGTCTCGCCGCCGGGAGCATGTGGCTGTGCAACCTCATCCAGTGAAGCTGCGGATCTGCCCTCCTCGACGTCCCCGACGACACAAGTGCTCACAAGGCCATTCATTGCACCGACAACTTTCCACCTCTTCCTCGGTGCGCGATCCGGAATCTGCGATTCGTTTTGCGCGGCGGGTCGTCAGATCTGGCTTTGCGAGATCGGGAGCTCAGATCCGCGGGTGAGCGTTGCGCTTCGGTCGGTCTCGCGCGGGGCAGGAGGGGAATTGCACCCAAGTGCCCTGCAATGGGATCGCGATGCATCCCACCGCAACTTCTCCGAGGTAAACAAGAGGTAGATGCAGTAGTCAATCCATGTGCATCCTTGCCGCGAGCTAACTAATGGAAACTACACCTCGACTATACCCTAGCAGACACGCGGCATCGCGTCAATAATGTACAGGGTGCACGTCGCTCCAAGATTTTCCGTCCCGTAAGTTAGCAGCATTTCGACGTCCATGTGCTTTCCGGTCCTGGGGCCCGTCTGATGTCTCCTCGCCAAACGAACCGCAGACACTAGCGGGTCAGACGAGCAATCGGGCGATGTTGGATCGCGGCCCGATTTCCAGGCGGTCGATCCTCTTTTGACTCTTGCTCTTGTGTCCGACCCTCAGACCTCATGGCGTTTGCTAGGTCATAGAGCGGTCATACTCTTCCAAGTTGATTATAGACATTGCATCGCGCGACCTAATCTGCGTTGCTTGGCCTCAAGGCCCATTGAATCACAAACACCCCCTCCCACTTGATCCGGTCTCAGTGTGCTGGTCTATAGACGAATGGCAGTTTTCCGAGAAACTCGGGGCCGCCTTCCGCCATCCTGCATAGGTCTCTGTTCTTGATTATTCCGAAGGTAACCCAGGAGGCATCATATCACCTTGGACAGTACTAGTGCTGAGTCCACAATGTACAATATTCCGAGGATTCGAAAGCGGGCCGCTTACCGTGAACATACACAGATCCACGGGTGAGATCCATCACGGACTTACCCCAGATCCATCGTATCCCTTCCGTGCTCTCCCTATGGATTCAAATCGCACCGATCTGCGAGACAGGATCCATTTCATCAACCACAAGCACTTCCGGCGACCGACAGCCTTCCGAACAATCTGCGCATGTCGATTACGACGGTGAGTGTTGTGTGATTTTGTGTATCCTTACGAGGTTGATTCGGCTCAATTCTAGGGCATGTAGGAGTGTACCCATGCGATGATGGATTGCATCCGTGTCTATAGAGTCATACGACGCTTCTTGGCGTTGATGAACATACCAGTCACTAGAAGGCATAGAACGCAGTCGAACTTCGCATTACTTCACCGACTCTCGTGAGTCGGCTGTGTGACTGACTACACCGTGGTTTTCAAGTTGGTCTTTAGAGAACAGAAGACAGCGTATTGACTAGACTGATTCTTCTCGAACGCACGTCCGTTTGTTGAGGCTGGGTCTTTTCTGAGCAAGATCGATCGCGAGCAGGATCTTCATACACTGTTCCAACTTCCGATGCATTGGCGTCCTGAAGCTACCGCGGTGCGTACAGTCTCGTCAGCGAGTTCATTCAGGATCGTCCTGGAAGTTCCCTCGTATCAATGGCACTGTGCATTGCGGGAAACTTGCTTGCCATAGCCGTCTCCATATAGACACCCACTAATTTCCCGTGGGTTGGCAATGGGTGCACCAGTAGCAAGCAATGACGTCGACGGTAACGACGACCCTCGAGTCCGACTTCCGATCTACCGCAATGAGATTGACTCTGAAGATGTGAAGAGCATCTTGGGCGTAGATTCATCTCAACTTCACTCCTTTCCGTTTATTGCCTAATTCCACAGTCAAGATATAGACAGCCAATCAGGTTAGACATCCGCCGGCCCCGATGGTGGCCCGAGCATTCGACGAGCCGCATGCTTATACTCGCCACAGCCTCAGTGCATCGTAAGTGGCCCATTTGACTATCATCATTCGCGGACAGTGTGTGGTTTGTCTACAGTGATTTCCAGTGGCCGTTTGGTTGAGCAAGAAACCTTGGTGAGCGCTGAAAGCCCTCATCCCTTCTTCCCCAGCCTTACGCTCTCGTCCCGCCAGGCCCCGCCTCCCCGATCTTGAGATCTACTACGATCTACGCGACCTCCCTCCGACGTCGTTCTCACCCGCAACCTGTCCCCCAATCATATCTCCTCGGCGGTAGACCATCGGGAGTCCGAATCTCTCCAATACTCTTCGGCCCATAAGGATCCTCGGGAACAGAATGGATCCAAAATCTCCACAATCTTGATGAGTTGCTGGTTCATCTTATCTGGTGATTGACGTTCATCATACCTTTGGCTTCGTCGATTCTACTAGCTCGCGGCCGGTTCGCCACGGAATCGCATGTACAATTACAGTGGTTGGCTTCAATCGCCTTCCGAACTGATCATATGACCTGTACGAAATGTATGTGGTTGTATGTAATTTGTAGACTCGAATCAGTGGAATGCCAGGGACTCGCTGTGCATATTGCTTTCAATGTCAATTGATGTAACGAGTTTTAAGTAAATGCTATAATTCAACACCTCGAGGCGAGCAGTCGCCTCAGCCCACCTCGCCATCGGCACTACGTCATCGTTAATAGTAACTTGACCGGACGTCGCGTCGCGAGTCGAGTGTCCGATTCTCTCGACCGTGACCTTGTCCACATTTTACGCGCGCAACATTTGGCTAATTGGCCAAAGTCAACGTTCCGTAACAACAGCTATCACCCACCCGTACACCCCCCGCCACCGCAGCAACCCGCTCAAAACCGCAAAAACGGGCCTGTAAGTTGTAACCATGCAGCTGATACTGAATTTGCAACCGTGTAGATCCACCGGATTTAACTGTTACAGGACTTGACACTGCTTGGCAATTGCATGTCTATGGTTATATCCCTGGCTTCCACTGTTTCCTTTCTGACAACGCGCTTCTTCGGCATATCCTCTCCGTTCGACCAGTTCGCGCGCACGGCATGCGCACCTTCCTCTCACAGGAAACGGGAGTCGAACGACGTATGCCGCTTCCACACTGCACGGAACGGAAAGCAGTTGGTGATGTGCGCTCAATCTCCACGTACGCTCGCACTAGGCGCCTGTTGCATACATCGCGATTCATCGGGTTCTCGGTATTCTATCGTTGGGTACTCCTCTCACCGGTACACCAGCAGAGAGCGCCCCGGTGTGTCCTTTCCATCCTGCTTCTTCTTCCTCACCACCCAAGCGCCAAGCTGCCCCCTCGCAGTCAGGGCCTAAGACAGTGACCATTGACGGACGAAGCCAGTGACCTCACGAACGGGTGACCGGCCATTCAGCATAGGGAACCTTTTAAAACCACCCACTTGGATCGATCGAATATACGTGAACTAGTACACACCACCGGAGCATGTTTACCAGAGCCCTCGCTGTCCTTGGCTGCCTCCACCTATTTCCCCACACGCGCCCATTGGCTCGATCAGGTCAAAGGTCGATCTACGGTCATGCCAAACGCCCAGAGTCGCGCTGAAGGTCTGAGCGTCCTCTGAGTGGCTCAGAGATCGAAGCCATGTCCCAACCGCCCTCCGAGGATCCCGGTGGAGAGACGCCTGTTCGCTTCTGTCCTCATTTTGTCGACGCGGCGTCTAAGTGCTATATCGAGCTCACGCTTCCCCGCTATCTCGATTCTCATCTTTCAAGTGTATCTCTGCATCGGGAGAACTCACTCCCATCGAGATCGTGGCCTTCCATCTATGCAGGACACGCCCATGCCGCTCGCCAACCGCGCCGAACACACGCAGCTTGTTCTCAGTGGCTCAAAGGCTTGCTTTGTTGCTGTATCGCGGATGTTTCTTAGGTGTGCTATCATTTAATCCGGCTCGCCCTTGAATTCAGGTTCACAGTCGACTGTCCTGGCGCCCAGTATACGCGCAAGACGTGAATTGAACGCCTGCACTGCTTCATACGTGTGGTGCGCCTAAGCGCCCCTCCCACTCGCGCGTTGCCGTTCCGCCTGCTTTCCGGACGTCACCCTCCACACTCACAGGCTCGGGTTCTTGGCGAGAAGTTCGGAATGGAGGAGCGCCCGGCAACTATAGCACCCTTACTCCTGAGCCACTGCTGCTCCTGCGTGCACGCTCTGGCGCCTGCTTTGCTGGCCACGCATGGCTCGAAGGCGCTTTCTCGGTATCCCTGCCCGACGATCCTCATGCGATCGACTTCTTGCTCTCACAGGCTGCCACTTTATCCCTCATTGGCTCAAGCCCTGTAGAGTTTCCCTAGGGTCTGCGGGCCGAACCTGCTCGGCGTCATGTACAGAGGCTTCGGTTTAGCGATCCCTGGCAATCCCTACCTTGTTACGGACGTCCGGGCTATCGCACAAGGGATAGAAGACAGTGTGCCCCCCCGGCGCCCCGCCAGTCGCTGCTCTCCTTTTCGGGATACGAACGGGATAGTCGTACCGCCTGCCCTATCTCTTTCCTAACCGCCCACCGGCGCCGGCGGTTCGCAGCAACAACCGCACAGCATCATACTCGCAAACGCCCATTACGGCACAGGCCAGATTCTGCAACGACGATTCAAGCTCGCTGAGTGCCTGCTAGGGCCTCGACCATAACGCCCTGCCAGTCTTGAGGTGACGGGCTTGACGGAGTCACAGGCAAGACGTCTCTGCCTCACCCTGCCTCACGTGCCTCGAGGCCGTAGATGTCATTGACTACTTATCGTATGTTCTATGTCGATCCCGCCTCCAACCTGCCTTTCTTTGTCGACCTTTGAGAATACAATGCTATCATGCGATACTAATTTCATCCCGGACCCTGTAAATCACCTGCAACTGCGCGAAGCATATCCACATTGGGCATATCGCGCCTCGATCGCCGACACGCGCGCTCTGGGCAGCGCAGAACGTGCGCTCTCCAGCGGCTTGCTTTGTTCTGTGCAGCTGCGCGAGGCAGGGCTGCGCCACTGACTTGCCTGACTCTGACCCTCGTCTCGGACTGCCTCATCGATCGAGCACAGTGAGCCACCTTCTTCGCCAGCTCGCGGTAGCCTCGTGCTCTGAGACCCGTCCGCAGATGCAGCAGTCTGCCAGCTGTATAGATGTGAGCCACCTCCTATCAACGCCCATCCGAGTGTTTATCCGATTGGAAATGGGCTCATCTGACTGGAGACCGACGTGTAGAAGAAAGGCTGGTCGTAGGTGGCCGTCCGCGCTGCAATATCGTGTCGCGGCGACTCTGTGACTTCCTATCATGCGCCCATACATTGCATCAGGCTCCGTGTGTCAGCTGTATTGGGTAGGCCCGCACGCTCCTATGGATGTCCTGGACATTCGGAGGTCTGGCAACCTGATTAGATGTCGAGTGAGATAAGATGGAAAGTGCCGCGGCAGCTTCCCCGCATTTTCCCCGCGGCCACGATCGCACCGCTGACTCATCGACTGGGCACAGTCACTGCACAGTCATCCAAAGCTCTCTATAGTCCTTGACTGCTAAGCACATCATCTGGATACTCCAGCTTCGATTTCTGCATGCTGATCCTCTGACAAACACCCAACTCGAACATATCCTTGGAGATCGACATTTTGGTCAGGGGCAGCGTCAACACCTCGGACGAACGCAAATTCCAATAACCTCGAGGCGGGCGGGATCAGAACGAACCTCGGGGACGGCAGTACAAAATCAACGCAGAAAATGAGCGGAAATTCACAGGATGGCCGATGCCCTCTGCATCCGCGTCCCAATTTGATTGATAGGGTGCTGCCAACCGAGCCCCTCCTGCGAGCGGCATCTCAGTGAGTTTCCACGGCGCGCTGACCAATCTAGTGGGCGTCCGAGTCCGCTCGCTGTGGTCCACGTCTCGACTGGACGTTGACCAGACGACCGCGCAGCGCAGCAGTATTTACAGTACTGCTTGCGCACGGCGGCCGCGCCACGCTCTGCTTCTGCCCGTCGGCAGTGTATAGATTTCGGCGGCCGCGCGGCCTAGGATCTCCACTTCCCGTCGGCGGGCATGATCGCCTCGGTGGCCTGTGGTCTCCGTCTTCCGCAAGCACTGGGCCATCCTACCTTCTGTACGCCTAGGCTCGCACACCAACTGCTTCTCAATGTCTTCGTACTCTGTCAACTGTTCACTTTTGCCCTGGCCAATCAGCTTGCGCGGCGCGGTCTCGGCCCGCCACCTGTCCTGAACATAGGCCATCTACTGCTCTCGGTCTCGCCGCAGCCTCGAGTCTCGACCGACATATTCTGTGCGCACGCATGCTGCACATTGGTTCGCTGGCTGGTGACTGGTGACTGGTGACTTTGCGATGTCTGTCCTCGGAGGGCTGCTCGTCTGGTCAGTCTGAGGCGGGCGAGGTCAAGGCGGATCGGATTGGTCAGCACATACTTCCGCCTCGCGCAGCTCAACTTGGAAACCGCTCAGGAGGGCCTTCCGTCTCCGTCGCGCCCAGTTTGAGCCGCTGCTGCTCAGCTGTGTGTGTACCCTGGAATACCCGAGACGTGGTCTTTCTTTCGGAAGCATTTGCATCTACAGTTGCCCTTGTGGATACTGACAGTGACGTCGACAGGCAGGCAAGTTTCGTGCGTTAGGTGTGCACCCCAATATCCTCCTGCGCATGCAAGATCGGCCCTATATTCCGTCTCTTTCCTGCCCCGAGCCTCTGCGTTGCTTCGATTGTCTATCTCTATCTTCCGACCGTCCTGCGTCCCGCACCTCCGGGTGCGTGGGGGTGCTACCCCCTCAACACTGATCGCCGTGCGTAGCCGCGTTCAATTTGGTCACCACCGCCGCAACGTGCTGATTCTCGCAGGCAGGGAAGCTCTCTGCACGCAGTGAACGCATAGGTCTCGACCTCACGCACCACCGGATGACACAAAGCTACGACGCACGCACACCCATGTTCCGATTTTCGCGGTTCCTCGACTTCTCGAATCCGCCTCGTTTCCGGGTGCACCTTCCTTTCTCTCTTTCATGACTATATAAATGGTAAGTAAGAGTTCACTACATACTTGTGCAATCGGCACGTGGGGTGGCGGGGCGCACGTATCCCCATCTGTGCGCGCGGATCTCACCGCCCGCCTTCCATCGAAGCTAGTGGACGCTTCCAGCATGCCTCACGTTCGCTATACGACTACACGCGTCGGTCCGGGGAGACGTCTGGGGCGGGGGCGCAGGGCTAGGACAGTGCGCTGCGTGCCCGGGCGGAGATAGCGTGTTAGAGGCGTGGCGTGGCGTACATACATAACAATAACCAAGCGACATAAGTTATCATATATCATGCGTCGAGGACCGGGAGCCAGGTCCGACTGCGCCATGCGATGATACCAATAAACACGCTTATGCGTCGACCTGATGAAAGCGCAGCTTCCAAGGGCTAGTAGCTGGAGCTGTCAGTAGAGGCTGTTCCCTGCAAGGCTAGAAACTACAACTGGACGCGATTGCCGTGCTCGCTCCGGTGGGGGCGTACCTCGGGTAGCCGACATCATAGTCAGAGCTTGATTTATCATTCGGATTTTCGGGATCATTGGCCTGTATCGGCGTAACATATGTATAGCAACATCTGCTGATCGCGCGCTGCGGCAACCCTGTTGAGTGTACGGCGAGCGCGCGCGTACCCGAGGCCAGCTTCCCAGGCATCAGGGATCCGATCAGTCATCACGCCCGAGAGATCAAGGCATGTATGCGGTGAACGTCCGCGCTTCGCGACTCGAGAAAGGCTTCCGCGCCATGACGCAAGCGCGGCTGCCACTGCGGTGAGCTTGTCTGGCATGGGCGTGGGGTGAATGAGGCGCACGAGCGGCCGACTCCCCGGGCGGGGACAAAGCAAACATCAGAACATGCTCAGGTGGACAGACAGTAGGTAATGAAAGGGATGCGCGGGGAACGTGGCGAAGAGGAGAAAGGATAGGTGACAGACAGGACGCGAGGCGGACAAATGGACGGAGAATGACGTTGAATTGAACTTGCATACGCATGGTACGCCACAGACGCGAAGGGATTACGGACGGAGAAGCCTCGCACCGCGCGACCGGGCCGCTACCGTACAAGTGATGCATGGCGACAGATATTGTGGGATCACAGAGGATCAGTAGTGTAACTGGTAGCGATGAAGTTCGGATGAGCTTCGGGGCTCGGATGCACGAATGCGTTCGGGGACGATCGCAGAGAGGAATTGGCAAATGAAATAGATTGAAATTGTTCGGGGAGACGTCGAGAGAGATAGGGGAGCGGGATGGGTGGGATGGCCGACGTCGGAGCGCTGCGAGGAGTTCTGGGCGAAGGCCGAGCGCGCTGTGGGGACGCTGGGGAAGTGGAAGAGGACGCTGAGTCGCCCAGCTGACAAAGGGGAGAGAGGCGCTGTGTCAGCGGGGTGCGGGCCGGATCGATGAGTGGCGGGGAGCGAGGCGGAAAGCGATCCGGCGAGGTGAACGTGGTGGGCCGACTCGGACTGGCGTGCAGCGTGGGATACCGGAAGGGCCGGAAAAGGAAATAATGGGAGCGAAGAAAGTGCGGACCGAGGGGAGAGGAGGACGGCGAGTCGTCGGACGGTGTGGTGGGCGTCGGAAGATGTGGAATCGTATGGTCAGGTATGGGTCCGGGATGCCGCGGGCTGGAGACGCCAGCGAACGCGGGTGGTTGAAGGGAGGGAAGCGCTTGGAGGTGTTCGCGCGATGAGAGCGGGGCGTCTGTGGATGCGAGTCGGGCGCGAGGCGAGGGGAGGTCGAGGGAAGAGTCAGCGAGGGGGTCGCAAAGCGGGTCAGGAGGGCGTCAAAGCGGGTCAAAGCGCGTCAGTCGAGGGGAAAGGATTCCGGAGATGGGGATCTGGGCGCCCGGATGGGGGAGCCGGGGGGACGGCTCTATGGGTGCGGCAGGGGACACGCATCGCTATAAATCCAACCTCTCTTATCGCCACTGACTCCCCAGATCCCTCGTCCGGCCCTCCTCAGACGTGCCATCTACTTGCCTCCGCCCATCCTCCCCTTGCAACTGCTATAAAGTCTCACATCTACCCGACTCCACTACCCGAGACCCCCCCGTTGCCATATAAACACTTCCCCCTCACAATGTCGCCCTCCTTCCAGTACGACCTCCCAATGCGCCACTCCTCCTCTCCCATCCCGCGCAAGCGGTATTCCCAACATTCAAAAGCCGCAGACGTCTCTCGCCTGCTCGACCCCACCTACCTCTCCTCCTCCACCTCCTCCTCCCCGACTTCCGTCTACGTCGACCACCACGGCGACCTCCACGACCCAGACTACCGCGACTTCCCCGCCATTGTGGCTCCGCGCCGCCCCATGTGGGAACGTGGCAGCGATGAACTCGCCCTCGATGACGATGTCGTTGACGCGTTCGACGAGCGTGCGCGCCTCCGCACCCCCCGCGAGCGCCGCCGGGAGCGCTACTCTCAGTACTCTTCCAGCTCTCCCACCTACCCAACCTACACCCAGAGCCCTTTCGAGGAGCCCTCTGCGATCGTCGACACCGAGAAGCGCACTCACCGCAAGCTGCGCCACACTCGTCACGTCGATGAGGACTGGGACACCGAAGAGGTTGCCCCCAAGCAGGAGCAGTACATCCCCTCGCGTCATGAGGAGCAGGAGTGGACGTGAGTACATTTTCTTTTGTCTTTGTTTCACCCTTTGTCTGACCACGTCTTGCCTTTGTTCAGTCCTACCTGCGCCCAACAGATTCGCCGTCAATGGCAGAGCATCTCCCTCAGTGTTCGCTTCTCCATTTTCCGCGCGCAACGCAAGATGCGCCGCAAAGTCGGAGTGTAGTCGCGCGAGCCACCACTCGTACCCCCACTTATTCGGTTCACACCCGACCTGGCTTTCTATTGCCATCCACCCGACCAGTTCGCCGCGCCTTGCGCTGCAGCGACTCGTATAACCCCCATGCTTCGCTCGCATACCCACTCCCACACTACCGACAGTCCGAGACACGTCTCGGGTTCGCGCCGCGCCCCGTGCCCCACCTCAGTCGGGATTCACGCGGGGCCTGCCAGACCACGTTCGCAATGATTCGCATCTACCTCGTCTACCGCACGCATCTACTTCCTTACTTACGCACCGAACATGACCTACACTCGTACTATACTGAAATGACGTTCCATCTGACGTCGGTTTGCACGAAATGAAATTGCAATGACTTTCTCCACACACCGCGCGATTCGTGAGCTGGTTTTGGTTCTGCAGAGAGTAGATGGTGACCTGGCAATGAGATAGAATTAGGTGCAAGTACCTGGCGATGCGGGGTACGTTGAATGACGTCGCACTCCAGCAGTCGACAGCGTGTCCCGCGACAAGAACCGTACCCCGCAGACCAAGGTGGGCTCACGTCAGACCCGCGTTCCCATCTCGGCACATCGGCCGACTGACTGCCTGCAGGCGCACTAAATATTTCCATCTTTTGTCATGCACCGAGCTTATGACCCTGCTATGACCACTCTCAAGTAACGCAATCCAGCTGATACTAAGCAGCTTATACACCCGACGGACGGGATCCTCTAAGCTTCCGAAATTATGGACATCGAAAGCTAATAATTACAGCCCCAACTGTCCGAAAACACTGTATTCAAGCTGTCCTACGAGTCCCAGATTCCCGCACCACATACATACCGACTCAGAGTCACGGTAGCATATGGTCCTCATGCCAGGAGCGCGCGAGGCTGTCCAGCTGTACCGCACGCAATAGATGCAGTCTGAGTCTCGGACCCTCGACCTCCGGCGACGCGGCGTGCCTGCCCGCCGCAGCTGGCACAGCACGGCACGCGATCTGCGTCGACACGCACGCCCTGCTGGCTTTCTTTGATAATCGAATTCGACGGAGTGTCGGCGGTATATCCCCCGCATGGACCGCGAAAACTGCGGATTCGCTTGTTCCGCAGTGGGTTCGCCAGCCACTGAGCCAGTCGGCACGCGGGCGCCGCCGCGAGCGGGTGACGTAAGCGACACCCGCCGGGCCCCGTCGGAAGGGCGTGCGTCTGCGGCGGGTGGCTGGCTGCGAGACGGCAGTGGATGTGTTGACGCGGCGGCGCGGGGGATCGGCAGGCGGTAGTATGATATCACTAGTGGGGTGGTGGATGCCTGCGGAACGGAGGAAGGGGAGGGAATGGGTGGTGCCTAGGTGCCCATGCCATCGCCAGTGCAGACGGAACGCGTCATCCAGGAAGGCTAGGTCGCGCGTTCGTGTTCAGAGGCGGCGCACGAGGAGGGTCGCGCGGGGCGAGGCCGACGGGTCATGCATGGTCGGCGCAGTTACGCAGGATGCGGCGATACAAGGTGGGCGGCGTGCGAGGGCGATGTCAGGTTGTTTAGTTGCCAGAAGTCCGAGCTCCGATGAGCTCATGTGGGGTACCAAGTAAAGTCCACATGCATAGGCGGGTAGAAATCTTCACATTGAATAGCAGGCTCCGGAGCTCGAGAGGGTAAAGTTTTCAGGACGGCGCAGGAGAGTGCGGGTAAGAAATCCCAGAGTCGGGCGGCGCGCGGATGCCTGAGGACGAATGTGAATGCAGGATGCCGAGTCAAGCACAAGACCAAGCACGCGGTGGGTCAGGCGGCCATGGGCAGAGTGGATGTCGAATGCACGGGAAAGTTCGGGTGGCCGCGGGAGAACAGGACGGAGCGTGCACTGGGCGACAAGCTAATACAGCAGGAATCACAGTTCTCGAGTACAAAGATGATGCAGGTGTCCAGATGCACACGCAGAGGAAGATTGCTCGAGTCGGCCGAGCGGCAGAGAGAACGTACGACAAATGGGAACGCAAGTGGACATCAACACATGCACATTGCGAGTGCAAAGATGACGCGGCAGCTCGCCGAAGCTGGAGGGAAGAGAACACCAGGTCGGGTCACTAACGACGAATGGGAGCCTATGGGAACCTACGGTAGCATCAAAAATATGGGAGTGCAAAGATGACGCGGCAGCCCGCCGAATACAGCAGCCCGCCGAATGCAGCAGCGGCACAAGCCGAGTCGGACAAATCGGGCGACTCGCCGAGGGGCAGAGCGCCTTTCCCTGCCCAGCGAATAGGGACGCGCGCACGAATGCGGGAACATCAGGGTGCGCCGCAGGGCGTCAAGCTGAGATTGCGCTGGCAGATGCAGACGCCAAGTCGGCCGTAGAGAACACAGACGTCCTTCTCGACGAGCAGACGCCGGGCGCAACGATGATGCGAGCGGGCAGAAGGGCGACGGGTCAAGGGGTCGGGCGGTCAAGATGTCGCCATGAATGCTGAACAAGCCAATGCTGAGCGAGCTCTGAGTCACTGCGACCCACTCGCATTCGCTAATTGCAATTGAACTGCTGGATGGCTTCTCCTGTGCGCGGTTGGTTGTATGTTCCGGCCACCGAGTCACTTCGAGTCCCAGAAGAGATAACGGTGGCGCGCACGCCGCCTCGTACGCTTTTGCTGACGGAAAGACACGCACGGGCGCGCAGGGTCAGCAGCACAGAGCATACCAAGCTCGACCAGACGCGTTCGCGGACGGGGTCAGCTGAGTGCCACGGTTTCCCCGCACACGCATATGTGTGGGTGCTCCCACGGCGTGCGCTGGCGGTGGGGACGCGCGATTTGTCTGGCGGGGCGTGCAGCCAGATAGCTTCCCAGGATCCGATGGGAGGAGGGACATGAGGACAGGCGCGTGCCGAATGGCAGGCGGGGGATTGCGCTGGAGGGCTTCGCCCGGTTAGCCCGTCGGGCGATTTGGGCAGGATCCGGGCACGAAGGCTGCGTCGGGGGGGGGGCGATGTGTGTTCCCGTGCGTGCTGGAATGTCCGGAAAACACGCGTCCGCTAGGATCGTGCGTTGTCGGCAAGCACGCTGGGACGAGCAGCTCGAGAAGGGCAAGTCGCGTCGAACGGGAGATAGAATAAATCGGATTAGATTAGATGGCCCCAATCAGGCGCATCAGACGAATGCCAGCTGCTTCGCTTGCTTTGTTCACCAATGCATCGTGCTCGACAGCGGCTGTCCACGGATGCTATCAGATCGCACTCTTCGTGCAGGGTTGGCTATCCCTAGTCCAAGAACATCCAGATGTTCCCCGTGGGCCGCAGGAACGTCGGGGCTCGGTACGGCGCAGCAGGTGAGCGCTTGCATCCAGAACTTCCACTGTTGAAGTACTTCGGCAGACCCTGTCGCATTGGATAGCAACCCCGAGCTGCCCTCTTCGGCGTCGCAGCCCTCGCTGACTGATCTTCTGGTCGGGACCCAAGAACCAATCTGGATTTCGTGATAATGGTGAGTGCGAGTGCCGCTCAATCGTAGAGGCATGAAGCGAGTTGCTTGTCACTAAGCAGATATTCGTATCCGACCGTGCGAGCAACCTGGGCGCAGCTGTCATCGAAGCCGCAGTCATCTCATCGTGATATCGGCTGAGGTACGCTTCCTCCATCTGACCGCTCATCGTGTCCGGTATCTGCGACACTCGCGTGTTGATGAGTGCCTCATCAAGCCTCAGGTTGCGAGATCTCCAGCGTTCGTCTCATTCGGTGGACTCAGGCAACGCTCCGTCGTGCAATATCCCGTGTTCAACTTACTACCCCTCGAGACTCCTATCAACCGGCGCCAGCAACCACCGTAAAGGATCTTGTTTCGACCACATTCTCTGCCGAGCAGTTTGAATTGCGCGCCGATCTCTGCTGAGAAACGTGGGTATCCATGCTCACTCTTCTGGAAGCTCGTGCTCGTACTTTTCAGCAATCTTGTAGCGCAGGCCTACTTAAACGATTGTCCCTCTCCCCATCATCGATCCAACTGATTCACGCTATCATCCGCCGATCGTGTTGGGGACGCGATGCTTTCCCCCGTAGAGCATGGATCATGATCAGGCTTTCCCCACACCCAGTCAGATCATCTCGTTGTTGATCGGACGCTCGCCTCTCGTGCCCATCACCTGGTCTCGTCTTCCCTATGCCTAGGGACGTGGAATTGATCGTCCCCAGGCGGACGGATGTTGTCGTCTTGTGCGTTCTTGGTGCGATGGTGCGTTATCGTAGGCTGCCAAGTCGTTGCGCTAGTCGCCTAAACTGCTCACTATCACATGTCCGTCTACGGACGACGCTAGGGAATGTGATCCACACGGCTGTATTTCAGCGTGCCAAGCCTCTGCGCTAAGGTGTTTCTAGACTCGATAACAACTCTCTAGGCAACATTTGATATTGTGTATACACTCTCGCGAAGCAGAGTACCAATACGGTACGCAATACTCTAAGCGATGGAAAGCCCATCTGTTACTTACCGACATGAAACGAAGCAGCTTTCGATGCCTTGTATTACGTCGGTTCTCTGAACGACAAGCTCGGCTTGAAACTCAGACCTCTCGCCTGTCACAGTCACGATCATCATTCATTGACAGGCTCATAGGGCCAATACAGGTCACTCTCTATGTATGTCAAGCCAAGCACTCATAATCGTGCAAACCGTGGACTCGGACCGTCATACACACCACTGTCAAGTCACCCGAGGACTCCACGCGTATCACTGGTCAAAAAATCCGTGCGCTTTCCACTTTTGTTACTCCGAAGGTTGTCCAGAAGGCAATATTGCATATTGAACATATGAACAGTAGGGACATCTCGTCCTCGGGCGAACGTGACATATAACGGATAAGGACCGAAAGCAGAGCACGGTGATGTATATTACATCCCGTAGATGTATTTAGTTGAGTACGCCTTCCGTACCCTCCCTAACGCTGACCGCATTTAATCCCGGTGTTCTATGTCGAACAACATATACACATTTCCGGTGTCCGACTGCCTCCCGATCATCAAGCGCATCGCGGTCCGCTCTGCCACCTGCTGGCATGATGCTGGGACGGGTACGTGTTGTAAAGCCAGCGAGGTTGATGCGGCTAGCGCTTAGCTTTGAAAATACAAGCATTTCGCCCACCAAGCGTCGATAAGCGTGCTTCGCCTGAGAGCTTGAATGCCGCGTCAGACTTGCGAACGGACAAATGGGGGGATCCCGGCGTTCTGAATGAGATTGACGTTGTGCTGCAATGATGCCGGGTGGTGAACAACGGATGGTGTGAGAGTTCCTGGGCCAGGAGATCTGCATCGCCATGGGCATATTTGTTCTCAAGAGTTACTGCCCGTGAAAGGCCTTCGAGGCGATTGTTGCAAGCGCTCGGGTTCGTCGGAGCGATGGCCCGGCGTTCCGGAGGCGTTCAATGTCCCCTCTGGTCGCCTTCTGAATCTCTACTCCCTGCAATGCGCGGCTGCGTTCGTCTCTACTAATTACACTGTCTATAGACGTACGCACAACCGTGGTATGTAGCCCGACCATCTCCGAGCAAGTCAGAACTAACACGAGCCTGCCTGAGGCTTGCTTGCAGCCATGGAGCTTTTCAATCGTAGTTGATGCAACGCGCAGCGGACAGTCATCTGTGAGCACCCGTTTTGCTTCCGCGTGCTTCATGGACCGCAGTAATGCGACTTGAATGTACATTTCCTCCAGATAACCTGTTTTAGAATGCCAACGATTGTTCTGCGGAGCGGGATCGATGTAGGGAGACTCACCCCGAGCTCTCGTCCGATCGCGATACATTCAGTAGTGCGCGACGCAAAACTCACTCACGGTCCTTGTCGAATCGCATTTCCTCGGTGCTAACCCATTGCGCCCTTAAAACTCACCTCAACACTGCGCCGCTCCCAACTCTTTGCCGAACCATTCTGGATACACGACGAAATGATACGGCTGAATCGTGGGACTGTCGTGGACCTTCGAATGTGATCTCTCAGACAACACCTCGCCAGCCGAGTCAACCCACATTTCGCCCGCACGACATGGTGATCCACTGTTACTGGTAATTTGCGGTACCTTTCCCATTGTGGATATCTCGTCGTCGTCACCGTCAAAGCTCACCTGTCTTGGAGGAACTGCTTCTGTGGCAGAATTTGACGGCATTCTGCCGTGCTGGCTGTCCTGTTCCATTCCTTTTGTCTTCTTGATGGTACAGTCAATACGGTACCGACGGCGGCACAGGAAACATGGCTCAGACCTGTGGACCGCGGCTATCTTGTCGCTGCTTCGCTATGCCTCACCGCGGATCGATCGCCACAGGCCCAAGGAATCGGTACTGTACTGACTGTCGCTTTAATCAGGGCTAGAAGGCGTGGGTCGAACTGGGCTTTCGTACCGACCTCCTGCGATATAAGGAAGAAATCAAGGTATATGATTGGCAATGTGGTGATAATTTGCAGCCGAAAGCGTGTAGATCCATCTCACCACTTCGCTTGCTCGTACTGCGATGCTATACGAGATGCTGAGGGCCAGTCAGGGGAGTGGCACCCTGTGCCTGATGGTTGTCCGAACAAGATGCGGGCCGAGGGGATGGCTAGTGTACGCAAAATCTTGCGAGGTTGTAAGTGATAATCCGATTAGATGACCGAATGTTAGGCTAGCTCACCGGCCGTCGACTGATTATTGAAGTGCCCTAGAACCAAAAAGTTTTCAGCACGGTGTTCAAGCACGGTCTCCCAGCCAAAGCGCAAGCCAACATGAATTGACAGTCCTATAACTATCACTCTTGACTCGTTCGTTACCTGCCCACAGTCGCGCAGGGTCATAGAAGTACTACTTGGTCGACATAGCACAAAAGAACAGGTGAACAAGAACAAAAATGGAATGTCCTGAAGACCTGCCCCAGTGAGGCTCGAACTCACGACCTTCCGATCACTAACGGAGATTAACAGTCGGACGCTGTAACCAACTCAGCCATGGGGCATGTAAGTGGCATGCTTTTCTGTGTCCCCATCACCCTCGTATCCGGATCCATTGGCTTCCACGTCTTTGCGCTGCGGGAGAAACACTGGGACCGGCATACTACCTGTCAAGCACGGTCTGTGGGCACGCATAACTTCGCGCACACACTTCAGCAACTGAGTGACACGCGTCGGCCGAAATTTACTATTGTTCTCGCCGGAGTTCAAACGACTGGCTGGGATAGATATGCAGTACGTGTCCATACATTCTGACTACAGATAGATACCCCTGCTTCCAGATGATTTAGATCTAAGATGTCGTGTTGGATTCGGCCAAAACGAATTTCTCGATGTATCCGATCAATTTATCCGTGTCGGCTTCCGTGATTGCATTGTACAAGGAGACGCGGATCCCTGTAAGTTATGGTCAGAGGTGCTCGCAGGCTTGCAAGGAAGTAGCAGCGTACCTCCTACCGAGCTATTGTACACGGAAATCGGACGGGTCAGAGTTGTCTGAAGGCCCGTATTTCTTTGGACTCACCGATGACCTTTCAAGCCCTTCATATCCTCTTTCTCGGCACCTTCTATGAATCTTTGCTCGGCACCATCGCCCAACACTGAGAATACCACGTTCATCCAGCTCCCAGCGCCGTCTTGAACTTTGCGCTGAAGCACAGCTTTTTCTTCGCCCTTGCGCACCGCTTCGTACACCTTCTCTGCTTTCTTCCGATTCGTCTGTTCATAGTACTTCAAACCGCCCAATTCCGCCAGATGCTCGAGCACAAGACCTGCGATGTAGATGGGAAGGACGGACGGCGTGTTGTACAAGCTCTTGCTATCAAACAGCGTCTTGTACGACATCGTCAAGGGGATCGGCGTAGCACCGAGCTGCGCCGCCGCATCCACATCGACGATGCAGTCCTGACGAACGATGAGGATAGTCAAACCCGCCGGTCCGATGTTCTTCTGTGCACCTGCGAAGATGACAGCGTGGTCGGAAAGATGAGGGATTGGGCGACACATGAAGGAGGAAGAGTAATCGGCAACTAGGGGGAGTAAGGCACCTTTGTCGAGGAGGTGGTACGGGAAGGAGGTAGCATCGGCGTCTTTGTGCGAGAATTCGACGCCGTCGACGGTTTCGTTCTCGCAGTAGTAAATCAGGGCAGGGTCTGGCGAGAACGCGTACTCGGTGTGGGGAGGGATATTATCGAAAGACTTCCCGTCCTTCGAATACTTGCGCGAATCTACGGCGACGTTCACGCGGCTACCTCCCATGCGTTTGGCCTCCTCTGCAGCCTTTTCGCTCCACGAGCCAGTGACGACGTAGTCCATAACTCGTTCGTCGTCACTGAGGTGGGGGTGTAGTAGCCGGTGCCTCGCTAAGAGGTTTAAGACGGTGGCCGAGAACTGGGCAGATCCTCCTCCTTGAGTAAACAGGATGGCGTGTGTCGGGGGAACATCAAGCTGCGTCCTGATGAGAAACTCGAGGTTGGCGACGAAGGCCGTGAATTCCTTGGATCGATGTGATATCTCTGCGATCCCAATGCCTGTGCCGTTGAAATTCAGTAGACCCTCCGCCGCTTTCTCCAATACCGAAGCGGGTAGAGCGGATGGCCCCGCACCAAAGTTTAAGACTCGTGAGCTTGCCATCGGGTTGTCAGAGGGCTATTGGTGAAGATGGCAAGGGACGCTTGCTTGAATCGGAACATCCTGAGGTAACACCGGCATGGAGCTCGGAGATCGAGTCAGTCAGAAGAGCATAGGGATATGAGGCAGCAAAGTGAGATCGCAAGTTACGTGCCCCATGGCTGAGTTGGTTACAGCGTCCGACTGTTATTTCAATGGCATCGGAAGGTCGTGAGTTCGAGCCTCACTGGGGCAGGAGACTTTTTTGCCCGCGTGCAGACGCGCACCAGTGTCCAGCTCATACCACATCCCCAAAGGATATTGACTTCCACCGTCTTGACATATAACGATGGCCAAGAAAACTCGCACTGCCGTCGCTA
This sequence comes from Artomyces pyxidatus, assembly GCA_022160305.1. Classification (NCBI taxonomy): domain Eukaryota; kingdom Fungi; phylum Basidiomycota; class Agaricomycetes; order Russulales; family Auriscalpiaceae; genus Artomyces; species Artomyces pyxidatus. The sequence goes on along the minus strand of MU277208.1, from coordinate 348,414 downwards.
CTCCGACGTCGATCCGTAGTGCTAGTGACCCGGTTGCCACCAAGGCCGTTGTCTTCCCCGAGGTAACTGCTAAGCCAGACGGCGTAGTACGCATCAAGACCCTTCTCGAAGACCAGATCCTGCTGTTGGACGTTGAGTGTCAATCCATTGAGCGCGCGTCAATGGTGTTGATGTTTTTCCTTCTCTCTGTCTCTCTCTCTCTCTATAGGGTTTCTTCAGTTCTGAAGAATGCAAACGTTTTACACGCTTCATCGACGAGCAGCCTCTGGAGCTGACACCGCCCAAAAAACGGGGTGAAGCTGATAGAGTTAACCGTTTGTCTTCTGTTGTCGACATACATGCACTAAACTCACGAGATGAGTAGACCGTATCTCTATCAAGTCGACATCATTTGCAGATCGTCTGTTCGAGGTGTTGTCACCTCATCTACCATCCTTTCCCTATCCGGCGTCCATGAAGCGACCCAATGCTTCCGTTCGACCAGCTCATTCCCTAAACTCTAATATTCGCTTGTACAAGTACACACCGTCTCAGCATTTCGGTCAGCACTACGACGACTCGGTCCGCGACACCGAGACCGGTGCCAAATCGGAGTGGACTTTACTGGTCTATCTTACCGGGATCGAGGACGGCGTGGAAGGTGGCGAAGTACGTGCATCGCTGCTTTACTTAGACATGTATCAGCTCGCCGCTCGCCGCTTGCTTGAGGGAGGAGCTCACGAAAATATATATGCAGACGATATTTTATACAAATGAGAATAGGAAGTCTTCAGTCGCCATCGTAGCTCCTTTAACCCGAGGGACCGCTCTGCTTCATCGGTAGGCGGAGTTCTTCGCCCCACTAGGCAAACATGGCCTCTAACAGGGTTTATCCGTCAGGCATGGCCATGAATGCCTCTTGCACGAAGGTTCTCAGGTCCGTAGTGGAACAAAATATGTCCTGAGATCAGATATCATGTTCAAGGGGTAGGCTCGACAAATAATAATACCTGGAAGTCTAGGTTAGATAGTTTACCTTGAGCTCCTATCGTTTCCCTTTCTTCTTTTTCTTCGGCATCCCTGCTTCTACGACATCGTCATCGCGATCCCTATTGTCCTTATCATCTCCGTCATCCCGCCGTCGCTTCCGACCGTATCCACCTCCCTTGCTAGCCTCATCCCTCATCTCGTTCGCAGCTAGCCTCCCCGCTTCTTCCACTCGTTCCCGCAGCAGTGCAACTTCCTCTTTGTCGGTAGCCCAAAGCTCCATTTTCTTCCCTGTCACCGCTTCGATACGCTGAACAAGTTCGACATCGTATTGAGTCACGAGGGTGATCGATTTTCCAGAGCGACCAGCACGCGCGGTTCGGCCCACGCGATGGATATAATCTTTTGAATGTGTCGGTATGTCAAAATTGATAACAACATCCACAGACGGGATATCTAAGCCACTGCCGAAGCCGTCAGCAAACAATTGTTGCTAAAATAAGAGAAGCCGACGCACCGACTAGCGACGTCCGTTGCCACCAGCACTTTCCGATTCCCACTCGTGAACTTTTGGAGAGCACCAAGACGTTGACTTTGGCTCAGCTGACCGTGAAGTGGGACCGCTGGAAAGCCCAGTGTTCGTAGGATGATAGATAATCTGTGTACATCAATCCGTCAGTCCCGCTGCTGTCGTGCCAGGTGACAACACACCTTTGAGCGTCGTGGACTGTACGTGTGAAAATTATAATGGAATTTTGGGCGAGCGAGTTAGCCAGGTTCACGAGATGTACATCCTTATGGCTGAGGGGAATAAAAAGATAATATTGCAATAGGGTTGATACAGTGGAATATCTAGGACAACCCATGTTCAATGTTTGATCGTGCTAGAAGCTATGATGAACGTACTTTGTGGAGACTTCTACCCTGACGGGATTGGATAAACTTGCGCGCTGAAGCTTCGCGACTTTGGTTGTCATCGTAGCGGAGAAAAGATAGGTCGTCCGCTCTTTTGGAATAGCTTTCAGAATCTTGTCGATGATGGGCCCGAAATCCATGTCCAGCAGACGATCTGCCTCATCGAGTACCTAACAACATGGCTAAATGATGAGTAGAAATGATACCAGACATTGTACTCACCAGAAACTTGAGTCCGCGAAGGCTGAAGCCTTTTGTATTTTCTAGATGATCTTCCAAACGCCCAGGTGTCGCGACAATGATATGAGGTCGTTTTCCTAAAGCAATCGATTGGGAGATTCTGTCCATGCCTCCGACGAGGACGGCGCAGCGAACGCCTATGGCGGAGCCCAGTGCTTCAAACTGCTGTGATATCTGGTACGCCAGTTCGCGAGTGGGCGCGATGACACAGGCAAAGAGACCCTTGGGTTCCTCCCATAGCTTTTGAAGGATAGGAAGAGCGAAAGCCGCAGTCTTTCCGGACCCAGTGGACGCAACACCAATGATGTCTCGGCCTTCGAGAGCGTGAGGAAGAGCCTCGACTTGGATGTCTGTCGGCTGTTTGTAATTCAGCTGTTCAACGGCTTCAAGAAGAGGATCTATAAGACCAAGAGCCTTGAAAGTAGGTCTTGATACTGTCGACGTGCTCGCCTCCTCCGGGGACGGACCTGAAGGCATGGTGGTGGTCGCAGGCTGAGATGCGAACACGAGAGGAATCTTCAAGACTGTTTCTAGGGTTAGGGCTCAGCCTGACTTCAGGACTCGGACAAGCCAGGACAAGCCGCGACCAGGAAGACGACAGAGTTTTAGTTGCTGCAACAAAAGAAACGTAAAGAATTTATAAGTTATGCGCAACGAGCACGTCTACCAATAGCCACTATTCAATCGGAGGGTCCGTCTCCCATCGCTACGATAAATGTACTCCTTCCTCCCCTCGGAAGTATCAGAACCTTCTCCGCCCCATGCACTTGGTAAGTCTCGGTGTTAGGTAGAGATAACGAGCCCATTGTCATCTCGCCTGCGAGCGGTAGAGGAGTGACTGTAACTTTTGGTAGAGAGAGTTCACCGTGGTGCAATGCAATAAGCGTGATCGGGAAGGTGTATGTACCACCGTCCTACTGAGGGTTAGAACACAATCTGAAGCTTATGGAAAGAAAAACGCACTCGGGCTTCGAAGTCTCCGCGTTTCCTGCCACTGACAAGCCAGTCTCTGACCAGTTCCTCGATGTCGAATTTCATGCGATATCCTTCTCTACCAGCATGCTCTTTGGCTCCCCAGTGGAACGACGTCCGAATTGAGAGAATAGCCGAAATCGGCTGGCCGGCATACAGAGGCGGCAGTCGATTGGAAGGGACGATTTCGGCTGAGAGAGGCGAAGCCAAGATGCGCAGGCGAGCGGCCGCAAGGATCTGCAAGGTAAATATAATGAGCGATAAATGTCTAAAACACCGTCCACCCCTGACACTCACGTTCATTAATGGAATGTCGACTGGGATTCTGATCTCGTGCCACGAACCGTCCCGGCTGTCTGGCGATCGAGCTCTCCCCAGTACCTGCTGTGTATGTCATTCTCATATTGACTGTGTCACTGGCATGGAAAACGGACCTCAACAACACGAGAGAGGACCTCGCCAAATTCTCCGGACTCGTCAACGCTGGGAACCTTCAGCTCACCGGTGACGCCGTACAATTGTACCCATCCACCATCGCTCTCGAGGACTTGCACTATCCGTGCGACGAGACGGCTTCTGTAAGTTTGATGTTCCGGTGATTCAGACAAGACCAAATCCACCGATTCGTCAATGACTGTTTCAACTTCTGTTATATAATGTAGATAAGTCAGTCGCCATTGTCGCTCTTTGATGTATCTCACCATCCCGCAGCATGCGGTATTTTATCGACAGGCAGAGAGGATCCGGAACTGTTCAGCGGAAGTGAGCGTGTCGCCGTTTATACTTTGCCAACACCAACCTCCGCCGTGTTCAGAATCCAGCTGAAACAGAAAATTTGCAGGACGAGATGAAGTGACGGTCTGAATCAGGGGAGTCAGAATATATTTCCGACAACGAACGCGCGAGAGCAATTACCGATATTACACGCCGACTGGGGTCAGTACCGGCGATCTTCAACTTGCTTCCTCCTTCTGCAGGTTCGAGATGTGCTGAAGATATTCGAATGTGCTGGTAGGAGGTGGTCGAAATGGTGAATCGAGAAAATAATCTAGAGAGGTTGTCGTAAGAGATTAGGAGATGTCGGGTACGGATGGTACTTTTTTTGCCTACCTCGACCCGCGGAAGAAATCTTGGACGTTCACGGCCACCGGCAAGGCAGTCGGAACTCGGCTACTGAGTGAAAGTGTTCGTTTTACCTCATGGTCTCCAACCGTAGTGTAGACAACCGATACATGAAGTTGCTGTTGACAGGTTGTAAGGGATTACTCCGTTCGGAATAAAGACGCATTTGAACCCACTATCACATGGAAAGCCGAAGCATCTGTGTGCGGTACTAAGACACGTATTGACGCATCGCTCGCGATGTTGAGCAGAGTCAAGCTCTCTTCAGAGGCTTCCAATGACACAGACGGATCTTCTGAAGAAATTCGTAATCAGGTATTGATGGAAGCCACTGAGACCTACGGTTATCTTTCAACGTTGCCTTCTCGAGATTAAATGTGACTCCAGAGGGAGCCTTCAGTGTCAACACTGCCTTCGAGACGTGGTTCCGGCCGGTTCGAACAGTCATCAGCACTTGTGACGGCATTCCGAGTTCGACTACACCATCGTATGGGACTTCATTAACTCATCCCTTCGAACTCATGGATAAGACATACTGGAATCGGGTCGTCTGAACCGCACGTCGAAGGCGCGTGCATCTCGCTGGAGTCGAACGACAGACGGATGAGTACTCCGCAGTTTTGACCCTTTTGAAGATCCGCCTGTCCGACGGTGATCCCACTGCAGATGTAGTTGAGCCATCCTGACTTCGCTCGTGTCTAACATGTAGACCCCCCAAGAAGACGTCTGAAAGCAAGTACATGAGGGCTTTTCAGTGCATATGGTGTGACAGACGCACCGGACAAAAGAGGGTGAAAGGTGATGTCCCAGGCGCTAGAGACGATACTGATGCACGGAAGTCTAAGCGCTCTGATTCGCTGCCAACCAAATTCACACAAATATCGTTGACGGGAATTGGCTGATGGGAAAGAATCAGAAGTGCGTACAACAGCATCTCTTGGCACGTGCGCTCACACATGGCAGGCGGTTGCGTACGGTGATGTCGATGTAGCAACCGTCCTCAGTTTCTGAAAGTCGGGCCTCCGGACTTGCCAAGCGGACAGTAATTGAAGGGTGTTCAGGTATCGTGATGACTGCGGGAGTTTATCCATTTTCTGAAAGAGGATCGAATGAGAGAAGGGAGAACGTACCTGACTCCAGTTTGTTAACAACACTGTTTAAGGAGTCAATCAACTTCGAGACATACGTGGCCTTATCGTCCTCTTGCATCAGTAACTCTCGACCAAGATCATCAACGTAGGATTGCAAAAAAGAGAGGGCAATCGTGATCCATTGTTGGTCTTTGTCGGTGTCAGACTGTGAATATATGTCGATGGCCTGGGAGAGCATGTATGATTCCAGAGATGTCCACTTATGAGGCGCATAGTGAGCAGGTAGTGAAGAATAAGTTTGAAGTGCAGCAGTAAGTCGGTCTCGGTGACTATGATCATGGAGTCAGCTCGAGCGCGCAAGATAACCGAAGTGCCTACACATCCAGAGCTGCGAGGCTTCCGTGCAATTTTAACGCAAATTTGCGTCTACCAGACTTGGCGTAGACTTCGATGGCACGATTTGTGAGCCCAGTGTAGAGGTCATAGAAAGAAGTACTATCTTGCAAGCATGCCAACAGCTCAGGTTGACTGATGGTTCGTGAAGAGCGTTTTTCGATGTCTGGTTTGGACGTGGGGAGCATAGTGGAGAATGGCGGCTTCGCAGGTAGGTGACCCACATTGACGCCAAGTATATCGAGCTAGTGACCAGTTGAGATTTCGTTGTGGAGATGCAACGTATCACGTACCTGTGTCCGTGCCAACTCAAGCAACTCGGCCTTGGATGCACTATATGTGCTCGAGGCAGACCCTTCAAGGATCAAGTCCTTCGCCCATGTGTCCGTTTGATCGATGACACTGAGCGCAGATGAGTAAATCCATGATTCGATGAAGTGCAGAGGGAGGATGACCTATCACAGCGTCAGGACTGAGTTTGGTAAAGACAGATGATTTCGCGCACTTCAACGTCACGTAGTCGTCGACCAAAGGACGTCAGGAACGTGCTGGCTTTCCTGCAAATCTCTATCACCTTTCCGGTTCTGCTAAGGAGGGCGCATTGCCGAGCAAGCAAATATATCCGAAGGTCGAAGACAGAAACAGTGTTTGCCAAGATCAGATCGCGGTATGGTTTCTTCGTTGTAGACAAAAGTGGAAGCGAGTCGTCCTTGGGGATAGGAACGATCAGGGCCCCGAACCATGACAGGTTCTTCTCGCGAAGAACGTGAGCAAAAGACAACTCGAGCTCGTCGTACTGACGCAGAGCATCTTCAATGAGATTCATACCCTCGAACGAAGTAGCCAGGCTTTCCTAACACAAATTTCTGCACTCAGTTGTTGGCTTAAGCAAAATGGGACAGACCTTCAGGATGAAAAAGGTGCAAAAGTTCCAGCCAGGCATGAGCTTCTGGCTCTCAGATCGCCTGACCTCCTCCTCCCGCTGAGAAATGGCTACATCGAAGGCTGATTGCAACCCATCTTTGATCTTCAGTGTCAATTCAGCCCAGGCCGCAGGATTGTCTTGACCCATGGGCCAGGCAAGTTGTACGCATCTCGTACAGTAGTCTTGGTCTACAGCTTCAAGGGAAGTTTTTACGATAGTCACTCACCTATCCCGCTTGTCCACGTTGAAATCCGCTCTAATCTTATCCAATACGTTGCTCTTGATCTTAAAGATCCCAGCGTTCGCATTCCTGGCGTCGGAGCGAACAATGTGCACGATGACCCACTCTTGGTTCTTACGCTGAGTGACAAGCGTCTGCCAATCTTTGATTTGTTTCTTGACAGTAGCCTTGTACACATCACCGTCCTAAGAAGATTTTGTGAGATATTAGACTGGTCCTGAGAAACATGCACTCGTACCTCGCATACGATGAAGTAGAGGTTGAGCAGAGGTCTTTCGAGTACTGTGGAGGGTATTTGCGACGCGTGTTCGTCTCGGACGGTATCCAATGGCACGAGTGTAACTTCCAACTCTTGAATTGTGCGGATAGATGGACGAGAGAGAGGTTTCCAGTGTATATCGCGCAAAGGAAACCGAGAGAGAAGAACATCGTAAATCTGTTTCCATTGGTCGGACGAGAGGAAGGCCGAAGGAGCAGAGTAAGTGACGAGCACGCGCTGGGACGACATTAGCACGGTGTAGGTTGTGAGGGATGCTGTGTGACGAGCATTGGCGGTGTGGGGCGACGACGAGGACGGTGAGATCGAGAGAGCGAGCCGCGCATGCGCGTCGTTACCGACGGAACGCAGCGGATCTCTACAAGGCTTTCGGACATCCGAGCATCAGCTGCCATCACTTCAACTTGAAGCACGACCGTGCTGGGACCATCTTCTCGTCATATTCCAATGGCGACCAGATGATGGGTCCACATCCAACGCTGTTATACAGACTAACTACCGTCCCTACTCCGTCTTGGAAGCGGCGCTGGAGACAAAATGCCTCCCCGACGCATAGCCGAACCATATCCCCACAACAAGGAGAGTGTTCGCAGTGCATAATATCGCGGATGAGTAGACTGTGGAAGGAAAGATGTTCCAAGCATACTCTATGGCTGCCAGTATAGACAGTCTGTTGAAAATGAGTATAGCTCGACGTATGGAAGGGCGATCAATGACTGACTTCATCAAAGTGGGATACGGCGTCCGCCATGCTAGGAAAGGTAGCTGTTGAGCATACCATGAGTAAAATTGGTAGTGCAGGGATCGTGCGAAGAGTATTCCGATCAAATTCGAGGTCAAGAGGATTGTGGTGACCTCTGCAAGGGGATCAATATGACACCAGGGTAGTCGAGTCGGTGAACGGACCATCTGCTGTGGTTGGAGCCCGACCAGCTGGATAAGACGGGTGACGAAGGGCCCTCTCGATGACCTTCAAGACACCTCCATCCGGTCGACACCATTTGAAGAGGCCGAACGCGACGAGAACCACAGCATGCGCTAGAAGCAAACTTTTCGCAAAGGTTGCATCTAAAAATGTGGCCTCGCTAACAAATCTCCAGTTGACTGTCCATTCGTACAGAAATACGCGTGAAAGGTCGAATGCGTTCTTCAGATACGGCAACGGATGCTCGCGGAAGGGTAGAGCTATCAACGCCTGGACCGAACCCATTGTGACGACCAGTCGCGTCATAGTGGACAATCCACGACGCCTGAGCAGGACAACCAGTATGCCAGGAAGATATAGAAGAACGGACATTTTGATGGAGAGCGCAGCACTACACGTACATCCGCGTCGCTTGTGAGCACAGTATGGAGGAATACTGGCAGGCACACACCTGAACAACAATGTCCCTATGTCATCCAATCCCCTGGCATAGGCAAAGACAGCAATCTGTGCAGCCGCAACAGCCCATGTATCGTTGAAGAGACGTAGCACATATATGGAGTGGAGCCTCTTGCTCAGCGGCAACAGCAGGATCACCCAGTTCGGCTGCCCACCGGCCTGGCTGTACAGAGCACACGAAAGGGCTAATGACACGACATACAGAGCGGCGTATATCTGCTGTGCCAAGTATTTGTCACTCCCGGCGTTTGTGATGTTGTACAACAGTTCGTGGATGTGAACGTGTCCGGCTGGATATCTGTCACAAGTTTCTGTCAAAGTCTCCATGTCTTCTAGAATAGTACGCACACCAGTGGTCCCGTCGGCCCCGTAATGAGGGAGTAGTCACGAACTCCTTTGATGTAAAGTTCTACTTGCGACATGTAAGTCTCCCAGTCGATTTCCGTGTCTGGGAAATGATGAGATCTTTACGATGCCGGTGGGAGTGAGAGTGGGTCATACATGGCACGAAATGAATGATGAGTTGCGTGAGGACTGCATCGCCGAGAATGATCAGAAATGCGAGGCGCCAAAATGAATTCGGGTTGAAGAGTAAATCTCGAGCGAGAGCGACGGTGGAAGAGAAGTCGTACATCTGTGAATCCCACGGGTCGCACGCGCTGTTCGACGCGTCTACATCACACCCACATCGCAATGCGCATCCGCAGGCACTCTAACCTCGCAAACTCAAAAAGAGTTGATCTTGCCTACAATAACAAGTGTCCGAGAACAATCCGAGGACAACAATAACGGACAAGTAACGTGTCGCGACTAACGGCGAACGCTGCCCTCAGACTATGATACCCCGGACCATCTCCTCTCCATCGCTCAATCCCTTCAAAAATTGATCTCGGTACGTATCCTCAGTACCCGGGGCGATCACATCAGGGCCGTGAGCTGAGATACTATCAGCGATGTATTGCCCTACGAAACCCAGCCTTGAGTATTTATGCAGAGCGAAGATCTTTGCCGTCAGATAGCCGTCAGAATAGCCCTTAGCTCCAGAACGTTGGGAAGAATCAGGGGATGAGAGAGCGGAAACGATGGATGGATCTTGGGAGGTGTATGCACGGCGTGTCCAGCTGAGAAGGGCAGGTGCGGATGAAGTCTGGGCATCAAATGGAGATTCCGCCAAGGTGCGTGCTGGGGAAGAGGTTCTTCCACGGGAAAGAGCTTGAACATCAGAGGGGAGGTTCATTTCGGCCACAATAGTAGCAACGTTTTGGAGTTGGCCTGGTTCGGTGAGGGGACCCTGGCCGTAGGAAAAGAAGGATGGAGGCAGATTTCGGCCAACGGCTGCTTTGAAACACCAGCCGGGGTCGTCGATGCATTCTTCCTTTTTATAAGCTGGAGAGCATAAGGATCGAGACTATATGCGTGATAAATGAAGGACATACACCAGAAGCTCCAACCAGCAGTTGCATTGGTATAAACGCCCATCTGGCCTGTGCAGAACTTCGTTCGACTGCCTTCTTGGTCAGGCTCGTTTGCAATACTCTTGGGGGTAAGTGCGCATGACCACTCATCGACGACGAGATTCCGGCGTTGGTTTTTGGAAGCATTCGTAAGTGAGTTCGCGATGAACCCTTTGATATCGGCGGTGTGGTCGTGAGCTGACTCCGAATCATCGGACGGGGTGAAGACGAAGTAGGAATGGTAGTCTTGCACGACGAAGTCTGTCCTTGCGGCGATGAAGTTGCTGAAACGATTCAGATCAAAGCCGTCATGGAGGTACAATGGGAATGAGCTCGCTTCGGGCGAGGTCTGACGCAGAGCTTCGATGGCTCGAGTATCTGTGTTATGAACAGACTATCAGCTCTAGGCTGCGTGTAAAACATGCATAGGCTTACAAAATCCAGCTAGCTGGGGTACATTCTTAGGCTCGTTCAGCATCTGGATACCCACAACGTTCGGTACGCCGCTCAACTGCTGTATGAGGAATGTAAGGACGGCGATGGTTTTGTCTTGGTTCGCCGGGACATCGAACAGGTCCGTCGCACCATCGGAGATACCAGAATGCGGTTGGCCATTCTGACTTCCCGGTGCGCCATGTAAATCCACAAGAACACCGATTCCTGCGTTGTTCGCCATGTTGATGGCGCGAACAACTTGCGCCCATGCATTGCGATAGACATCCGCAACATGAGCGAAAGGAGTGCCGGCGCAGAAAGTAGGTCCCAAGCTCCAGTAACCGATCGGAAGGCGGACGGTGTTGATCCCGATGCTGGCCAGGTATTCGAAATCAGTCTCATTGATGAACGTGTCCCAGTGTTTCTCAAGCACAGAACGAGCCGAGTCTATTGAGCCCCAGCCAGATGCGATATCCAATTCAGAGCCCTTCTTTCCAGACGCGCAGGCAAAGACAGACGGGGTCATCCACTGCTCATGGACGAACCTATCGGTTGGATGAACTTCGTGAGGTTCTCAAGAAATACAAATAGGACAACGTACCATGAGCCGAGATTCACCGATTGCTGTTGACGATACCGAAAAACATTCGCCTTCGCTTTATCGAAATGCGGAAACGGCTCGACGACATTGTTGGGAGAAACGTACGATTCGCGCCGGCAGGAATCGTCGAGCATGGCTTCGGGACGCAAATAAATGGCTGACGACGACAGGACAGGCGCAGGCGCAGCAGCGAAGAGTTCCTCTGACCGCGAGCTGTCCAGAGCAATGCCAGGTGTAGATAATGACTGGACCTCGGTTCCGGAGAGGTCATTGCCACCTTCTAGAGCGCTTCGTCGCTGCATTGCCGCAGGTGTAGGCTTGGAGGTGCCTGGGACGAGTCCCAAGCTCTCGACAAGTAAGGTGAATCGTTCGGCAGTGACGAGCATGACGTGGAGGGTGTCAAAGGGAATTGTTGTTAGCTTCGCTCAGCTGAAAGACGTACGCTGAGGACGCGGAATTCAGTTCTTGCCTGCCAGTGATTACTCTTGTGATCTCGCCTGCCAGGCAAATTCAGTCGTTGACCAGCCAAAACGCAGTCGACGTCGACGCACAACATGTCTCATACTGCTTGGCGTGTCTTCCATAACAACGAAAGTTCAGCATCGACGGTGGTGAAGTCGTGAAGTCGGAAGCCTGAGGGGAACGCGTGCTTGCCGATGTGTAGGCACAGGAGGAAGCGGCGCACGCTACAACAAACCTGACCACACAAAGCTTGTACTACTCCAGTGCTTCAAACTGCTGTAGTCACTCACAAGGTTCTCTACACAACGGTTCTCTCCTCTCTCTTTCCCCCTTCCCGCACACTCTTTGGCAAACTAGATCGGGTTGCCAAATCACGAAGTCAAAACCCAGCCCTGGGCATGTGGGGCACCCGCCCGCTCTCAGACACGAACCCCGAGCTCGTGGTCCTGGAGGCACCGAATCTATGTCGCGAATATCGAGTTGAGAACTGGCACCTATCTCGAGATGGGAGCGGGAAAGTCATACAGGGAAGCAACTTCCTCGCCTGGACAGATGCTGTGTTCGTCGCACTAGCTAGTCTCGTCTGGTCATGGGTGCGTCTCCGCTCGAGTTCACATGCGACTCTCTCATCGACGGGGATATTCAAAGGCCAAGTCCCATGCCGCGTATTTCGTGTGCATCGTCATACTTTTTGCGCTTCTGATTTATCTCAAGTGCACGCAGGTGCTCTGGGGTATGTGTCACGCTTTGCCCGAATATTTACTCGGCCTGAGCCTTGTCCCAGAATCCGTTCTCGTGATTCCTCCCCATGGGATCCAGCTTGAGACTCATCGAGGATTTCCGTCATACCCTCTCTTCGCCTCGCGGAGTTTTATACCCTTAACTGAACTGCAGGACTTTGTCATTAACGAAGGTTTACGGGGATGGGATGTGAGGTACTACCTTGCCGCACTGTACAAACCCTCTGCAGGGGTGCTGCGCGTCAAGGTTGCTTATGAGGTGGGTTTTTGTTTCTCTTGTCCAGGCCTCCCCTCACATCTTGACAGAATATCTTGCCCCATTCTCCGGTTCTGAAGGAGATATATCGCGGTGTTCACGAGTATTTACAAACAAGCATAGATGAAACAAAGGAACTTCATAGATATGTGAAAGCGTGACAGCAAATTATCGGTCTGTGAGTAATTGTGAGAATGTCCTGTTGCATGATTTGGAATATGTGTACCGCAAAATAATCATAGAAAATCGTAGCAATCATGACTTGCTCAACGCAGTTTTGCGCTGTCTTCACTCTCGTATGCACTGAGCAACTCGTCGTAGCCCTCATCGTCGCCTTCCTCAGCTGCACTCTCTCGAGTCATAGAGGTCTTGCGGCTTCTGACACTATGCCCATCCGCTGACACCTTCCTGACGCGCCCTTCCTGCCCCTCGGTCGAGATCTTCCGAGAACGTGAATCAGCCCGCTGATCCGAAAGTTTGCGCAGTCGCGGAGGCTCGTGGCCGTCGTTTTGTCCATCCCCTGAAGCTTTCCTCGTCCGACGCGGTGATCGAGGGGAAATAGGAGAGTTCGAGGAACCGCCATCTAACGAGGGAGTGAATGTCGCGGCACGCGGGGTCATCGCAGTGTCATGGTCATCTGGCTCGGGCAAGGCTAGGTTGTTTGGACTCGGGGCTCGTTGCTCGGAGGCACCGTCGTAGTATGACGTTGGTCTTTGAATTTGAAGACTGGCTAGATGCTGAGGACTCCGCTTTGATCGCAGACGTGGATTTCTTGACGGTGTATCGCCCGGAGCTGACGAGTCGGAAGTATATCCTTTGGGAGGCGGAGTCTTCTTACGAGCGAGCTTCCGTCCAAGACTAGGGGGCTCCAGAGCCTGAACACCGGCATCAGTGAGCACCATGGACCCTCGCTGTGATTCGGTCCCAGAAACAGCAACGCTCCCGGCGAACGCAGAAGGCGGCGGTGTATGTGGGGGAGGCGAAGATGGAAGGGTCGTTGGGGAATCTGGGCCGTCAACTCTGCCCCATCCTCTTCGGACGGAAGAATCTTGACCACTGTGCACCGAAGAAGACGGTCTTCCTCGTTGAGGGTGAGGACTAGGAGTACCTCTATCAGAAGAAGACGATTGCGATGCGAGACGCCCATGTGTTCGAGAAGCTGGTGCCATCGGGGAGACTGATTTACGATGTAAAGGAACTATCCGACTTTCCGTCGCGTCAGATTCCCAGTCTGAGCGGCTATCTGTCCGACGAGGCAAGCCAATAGCATCGGCGACTGATGACACCGAAGACTGAGAGCCGTTCTGCCTCGCATGTTGCCACCTTGAATATGCTTCAGAAGCGTCCGGGCGCGGCTCGGGAGTACGCGCTGGGGATCTCGACGGCACTGGCATACCTGTGCCTGTAAGTAATGTAGAAGACGAAAGAAGTAAAGGACGGGGTCCGGCTTTCGGCGCAACCTTGGACGGTGTCTGAGACTGTAACCCAGCGAAAGATGCGATGGAGTCCCTCAGACGCCTGGTTGCAGGCGGAGGGCTATCTGCTGTTGTTTCAGGGCTCGTCGGGGACGACAGAGGACTTCGGGGGTGGGGCAGCATGCTGTCTCGAGGTGGTCGAAAATATGCTGGCCGCGCAGGAGGCGAATACGCTTCACTGCGATCAACCCCAGGAAGAGATCCACGACGTCCGGCGTCCACGACACCAGGTGACTGCGCGGAGCTGAAGGATCCACTCCGGGGTTTGGGAGGTGCTAGTGAAGACGTCGCAGAAGACGAACTGGAAGCGTTGCTTCGAGAACTCCACGCCTGTAGAGCCTTCACTCTCCAGTTGGTGCTCACTTTCGCAAGTGTGGCAGCGGCGTCGGACTCCTTGAGCTTCTCGGCGTAACCCCATATTGACGGGGCCGACACCGAAGGAGAAACAGGGTCGTCCAACGGATCTTTAGGGGGAGGACGAGGGGGGTCATTTGAAGGCGATGAAAGTGGAGGCAATGGGGATATTGGAGAGACGGGGGGCTCCATGGCGCTCTGATTCGTGATGCCTTTCCAGACCACGTTAGCAAGACGCGATGTGAGGCCTGGAGATTGTACCCCTGCACTACGTTGGGGTTCCGTCTGATCACCGTCGTCATCAGACTCGTCCGAATCCTCTTCTCCGCTTGACGACGTATCCGACGAAGGGTGTGATGGGGATGGAATTTGGTTCGTGAAGCCCCTCCACATGGTGTCCCGAAGTCGAGATCCAAGAGTCGTGTTGTTGACCTTTTGTAACTTCGCTTCCTCCTCTCGTCGATGAGCCAATTCTGCGGCCGTCTGCAGGATACTATCGACGCCACCCGCTGACTCGAGAGGGTACATCTGAAGAAGCGCCATGCCTTCAATGAATGCATCATTCAGTTCCCAGGCCCGAACCGGTGAAGGAGGCCCAATGGTAGAAGCGTCGTCACCCCACAGCCCTGGTGACCGACGTCCAGACTTCCCCAAACTACTAATACTTTAGACGCAACCACAGCCGCAGCTCATTTAAGACGCACCGGAAAAGTGGACCTCGAGCGCGAACCAACATACTGGTGCAGACATCGAGCAGGAAGTCAAGCTTCGGTGATGAATCCCGAGTGGTCATTGGACGAGCGAAGAGGGCATCCCAGACAGAGAGAACCGAAGGCAGAGGTAGGGTATGGGTGAGTAGAGGTGCAAGCCAGCGGCTGAAAGCGTAGGATGAATATTTGAGTTCCAATATCCCGACAGAATATACGCACTAGGAATAATGAGGTAAACTGGGGTCGAGGCCTTTGGTATGCTGGTATGACCTTCAGTTTTTCAACCGGTCTGATGCAACTAAAAGACGTACTAGGTCCACAGACAGTTCGGGCTCGGCCCAGTGTAATCGATCGCCGAATTTTCTCATCCATGCATTACCACCCTCTTCGTCCTCTAGCTCAGCGAATTCTCCGACCATAGCTTCGAACAACCAGAATGTATCGGCTTCCACGTGTGCCAGGTCTTGTGGTTCAATCTCCTGAGTCAGTACAGAGTATAGCGGGATGAGCAGAGAAGCCATATGTGGAGAATGATTGGCAGGATTAAGGCATGAATGGATGTACAGGAGACGAATTAGAGCCGATGCATGTTTCGGATGTGCACCGCCAGTGCTGAACGATTTGGAAGGGTGAAGTGTCGTTGGAGCGGGCGTATGTGAAGCTTCAGAGTCGGGCGAGGTTACCGATATCTCAGGAGTTTCTTCTGTATCCGACTCCAGACGGATTTCGGGCACCGCCGGAGCATCGTCTGCGTTGCGTGAATGGATTGCTGCGACACGAATGTCAAGGTTCGACGCAGAGGCGATTCTGAGACTTTCCGGAGCAGTGTCGTCTAGAGGACAGTCAGGGTAACTCTCTGGTCCCTCCTCCAATCCGTAGAAGAGATTGGCAGGAACACGAAACAGATCCTTGATGGCGTTCATGAGAGAGGCATCCAGAGGAGCCAAGGGATCTGTAGGCGGAGGTAGATCGGAGAAAGGTTCTAGTAGCCTGCGCAAAAGATCCTATTCGAGGTTCCGTGAGTAGATGAGGCATTGGGACAAACGTCTCAACATACGTAGTAATTATCCCTCTGCTTTCGAGCTTCGTTGTCCCATGATGACTTGAGGACAGGGAGGGTACCCAATAGCAATCTATAACGAATTATGAATTTGGCCTGGTCAAGAGCGGCTATACTCACCTCCATATTCGTGGTCGCAACCAAGACGGGGAGTTCGGGATGCCTAATGGTCGAGTCAAACTTTTGCCCCAGTCACGGGTGCAGTACTACGACATACCGCGTCCACACAGTTTCCGCAAACGAGGTATATCAACAAGCGGCGCATCGCTAGACGCGTCCAGAATTTCGGACAAAGCGACCAGTCTACCCTCGTGATTTAGCTTTCCAGCGCCAAGAATTCAATTCAGAAACGAACACATCATCTGGACGTAATTCGGGTTCCCATTGGACACCATAGGAGCGTGCGATATTCGACAGATAGTCGTCTAGGGCTGCTGCGGACGCAGGAGGGGCAGTAAGAGCTCGGGAGACCTGTTGACCTAATGAGACTCAAAGTGCTTCCGAAGACAAGGACGTACCTGAGGAGCAACATGTTGATCTTGGTTGGTGCTAGCTGAGTGTAGGAATGCTGGACCGAGGCGGAATCCGAGCAAATCACGGGTGCTTTGCAAATCTGAACCCATTGCAAGTAAGTGCGCAGCTCCGTCAGCGTTGTGCAGCATCTCTCGCACCTCGCAGGTCAATGTGGGGAGCCGCGTATATGATGGTCGATGCTGCTTCTACAGCCGCAGGACTGGGCACCTTGCTGGGACGGGGAAGCATTTCCTGTTAACGTATGAACGGGAAATGGAAGGAGACCAAGACTCACCCCTCCAATTCCCCAAACCGTTCCACGAGGACACCAATCTGCATCTCCACATTCTCCAAAACGTCGCCCATGATTTCATCGTGAATAAGCTTTTGAGCCTTTGCCCGAGCCAACATCACGTTGCCCTGTTGGAGGAGGATGGATATATCGCGCCCTACGAACTGTCCTTGGGCATCTTGTCGGTCTCTGAGTTGCCCCAGGCGTTGAGCAGTGAGACGAAATTGTGCCTGCATGCGACCACACCATCAGGAAATGCATACGCCTGTGATATGTGATCTGGCCATACCTTAGCACGCGTCGGGTCCCAGGTAGCCATGGTCGTGAGGGGGACGTGTCGTGTATCGCGGGGCACAGGGTAGGAGGGTGCTCAACACAATGGAGGAAAGTTTTGGGTGTAAGGAAGCATGCGAAGGCGACGATATGTCTTGCAACTGTCCAACAGTCTGTCCGCGATGACGGACACTCGCGACAAAACGTCAAAATTGATCTCGACAGACGGGCGCGAGCGGCGTACGCGCCGCGTGAGAGGTCAGTCACGTGGGTTGTTCGTAACTATATACGGTTCATATCCACGCGAAATTGCCATTTCGGAGGTCAGATTTACGGCAAATGAGGCGCAGAGGCAGGTAGAGATGGTCCCTGGAGGACTAGGAGGCTTGTGTGATTTTGAATGCAGCCAAAACATGTATCGTACAACATCAAAGGCCGGATCAGAAGAAATACGCCGGCAAGGGCTTGGAAAGTCGGCCGGACGTATGCCGACTTTTCCTGCTCGCCCTATCATCCTTTTCGACCGGAGAAGAGTCGGAAGGTAGGCGAGAGGTATGTACTAATGACGGTCGACTTCGAGAGGGAAAGCCGTCTTCGAACCCATCATTCATGGCCAGCTCGAGGGGGTTCCTCCATGAAGCAGAGAGGGGGGGTTCTGGTGCCATGATGGGCAACGTGTCACGACGGAACTTGAAGGATTCTTCGTCACCGAATTCTTCTATATCTTGAGACTGTTCCACTCTGGGGCGGCTCGCGTACCGCCAAGTGTAAACAGAAAGGCATACTCCGTAGGCTACAACTGCAGATCAGAGTCCATCAGCCAGTGCACGGTACGCTCAATCTCGACGAAATACTCACGAAGTGCTGGGGGTATCCAGCTAGCCATGATGATGTAGACGTTCAACAGCTGGCAGACGCCTTCATCATCAGGAGCTGCAGTTTACAATGAATATCTCGAGGAATCGGGGGAAGGACGGTGACCAACTTCGGTCTGGGCACGGAATGTTTGGAGTCCAGACAGCAAACGCCACAGCAAGCCCTGCTCATTGCTTGAAACCGACCGAGAAAACATCATAATCAAGCACTCGTACCTATATGGCAAATTAGTAGGAAAAGAAGTCTGGCTCCGTCAAGCCATGTCCTGAATTTCCTGAGGATACTAAGTAGAAAGTCAGCTTCGATTTGCCATGCGTGCAAGGGAGCAAGTATTCACAGAATAGGAAGAAGGATCATTGTGATAATGTCCACAAGCAAGAAGAGCACCAAAAACGCGCCTGCGGATTTCAAGTCAATAGACGGACGAGGTAGCATCAGATGGATTGACTTACGCTCTGACTGACTGGATATACCCCACCGTATAAACAGCAAGCACGATAACAGGATGATCCAGACAAAACATATGAAGGTCGTCACAGCTACATCGGCCCAATGAGATAAATGGATTTGCAATGCACACGTAGCACTCACCGAACGCGATGGTCCGCAGTCTCAGAAATACAGTTGAATGTTCCATTAGGGGGAGAGCGATGTTAATACATAAATTAAGAGGAGCGTGATACACAAACTGGCCGGCCAGCGATTTCTGGATGTTGATGTGAGGACCTCACAAGTTCAGTCCTGCCGATGTGGGGGGTGTGGCAGCACGACCGTGTCATTGGCATGGTGATATACGGATTCCACAAAGAGCCTTCAACAGGAACAGAACAATAGGATAAGGCATGAGAAGAAAAACAGTGGACTCAACTGGCTCTCTTTGTTCAGAAGTTGAATGAAGGTGCCAGGCTTTTGTACTCGGTCTACTAAGCGCCTCTAAGCGCCCACTTCCGGCATATTCCGAGAAGTAGCGCTTGGAAGTCGTCAACTTCAATCATGTTATTGCCAAATTGCTCAGTACTGCTCAGCAGATCAATGGGACATACATATTATACAAGAGATACACTATTGTCCTGGGGATACGCATGTGAGAAATATAAGACTTCGAATCAGGTGACTGTGACAATTTCGCCCTTGCCGTCCTTCAAGATGACAAGCTCGCAATCCAACTTCTCGTTGGTATCCAGGCATATCAAGTCGGTAGAATCCACTGGATTTGTTTTGATCTGCCGCTTCTCCCAGAAAGCTCGCCCGAGGACTACGTCGAAGTGTGACTCTTCGGACAAGTAGACATTGAAAACAGTCTTGGTGCGTCCTACCGTCACAGGCCACTTCCCAATGCTAAAGTTGTTCAGTTGCATAGAGATAGTGCAAAGTATTACAAACGTACTTGACCAGACCTCCGTATCCGTAATGGCCTGGAGCTGCGTCCGATGGAATGAAGCCGTGCCTCATAGCAAACTTTCGGGATATGTACACATGTCGGTATCCCGTCTTGAGAAGCATACGCACTAGAAGGACAGAACAGTCAGAGCAATGTCTGTGGGCATGCAGCAAGACGCTATATACCATTGTCCACTGGTCCTATGCTGCCCATTACAGTACGAACGCCGTTGCTGGTATGAAACTCGTCAAACTCTTTCTTGAACTTTGGAATGCCACCGTTTTCTGGCTTTGCTTTTTTCTTGCTGCGAGCAGAAGAAGCGTCGTGATGAGAGTGGTGCGAGCCAGGGGACCCTGGGTGGCGGAACAAGTAGAACGATTGGTTGCGGTAGGAGGACGGAGACGGAAGGGGCTGTGAAGGATCCCTCAGGTATATGGTCGTTGACTCAGGAGTGTCAGTGGATGAACTTTGGCGCCATATGAAGATGGTATAATCTGCGTCTGCCGTGAAATAGGTGAACGACGGGATCAGGCTGGGACGATGACGACATACCATCATCGAGATTCCAGACAGAGTTGTTCCACTCATACTTAAGCCAGCCAGCCCCAACTCTCTGTCCATGATAGTCTGTGTTCGGCTTTCTGCTAAGCTTGTCGAAGAGAGTAGTAAGGGACTCATCCGCGACTACAGACGCCCACGGTTAAAGAGTGAACACAGTGCAGCCGCGTAGAACTCACCCGAATGAACGACGGCAAATGATGAAGAGGGAGTATGAACGCTGATAACTGGATGCGTAGAAGACATATTGGTTCGTGGTGGTAAGGAAAAGGGAGGTAAAGGGGACTCGCGGCGAGAGATGGGCGGGACTCGGCCGCGGCCGCTTTGTGAGACAGCAACCCTAGCCGCCCGTTCGGTAACCGTTTACTCGGGTCGACCTCGTGACGTCACTGCGCAGACGGCCTTGAGTACGGTCAGACAGCATACTTACTCCTGCAGGAATAGGTGTATAATCCCGTGGTTTTATGAAAGCGCAAATAGGAAAGCTCAGGATAGCTTGATATCTACCAGTATCTGGACGATGACTTAGAGCCTAAGTTACGCGTGACGTACGACTCACGAGTGACTCGGACTCGGACTCTTGCATGATGACGAAGCCGCAGTTCTGAAGTGCACTACGACCGTGTAAGTGCACACTGAATATTGCATGCCAACTGAATGCAAGGATATACTAGTCAGAAGGTCCGGCCATCGATATCCTACGCACGATTTTGCTAAGCATCCGGCCATCACTCATGCGTTCTCTCAACGTGTGAGGTTTGAGTTTGGCACCACTTCTCAGATACTGAATAATATTCCACTCCCTCAGAAACTCCTTCATTTCGTGTTTTACAGCGTTTATAGACGCAGAATTATAATAAGTAGCAAGACTTGTGAAGTTGCCGTTGCGGGGTCTCGGCGCATGAGAACGGCGCTGCGGGCCGAGACACCGGGGTACAAAACTTCACGACGCGGCTTGCCCGTGCATACGCAACTTAGCTCATCGACCAAGGATCCCCCAGACGTGAGGTCGTTCTACATACCAACAATG
This sequence comes from Artomyces pyxidatus, assembly GCA_022160305.1. Taxonomy (NCBI): domain Eukaryota; kingdom Fungi; phylum Basidiomycota; class Agaricomycetes; order Russulales; family Auriscalpiaceae; genus Artomyces; species Artomyces pyxidatus. The sequence continues at coordinate 327,418 of MU277208.1, read as the reverse complement.
TCCGATCCCAACACCCGCGGAAAAGCCTGGCCTCTCGCGCCTGCTGACTTGAACAACCAGGTAAGTCAGAAGTCCTGCATGCCGCCGACAAAGCTTACCCCCTTTCGCCAGATCCTCGATCTTGTGCAGCAGGCTGCTACGTACAAGCAACTCAAGAAGGGTGCCAACGAGGGTGTGTTTTCCTAATATCTTTCACACACTGAATGCTCATACTCTGTCTAGCCACCAAAACGCTCAATCGCGGTATCGCCGAGTTCATCATTCTGACGGCGGACACAGAGCCTTTGGAGATTCTGCTTCACTTGCCTCTACTCTGCGAAGAGAAGGTGTGTAATACGATCAGCTATTCATTAGCAATGATGGTTTATTGAATGCGTGCCACACAGAACGTACCCTACATATTTGTGGAATCGAAAGCTGCTCTTGGACGGGCATGCGGGGTGACACGGCCTGTCATCGCTGCTAGCGTCACGACCAATGAACAGAGGGAGCTGCAGAGTCAAATCCAGACCGTCAAGAAGGCCATCGATAAACTCATGGTCTGAGTCCGGATTGTTGAAAGCCACAAATATGTCGTCTTGAGATCAGTAAAAGTAGCACGCGAAAATCAATCTTTGCAATGGTGTGTTCACTGCAGTGGACAGCATAAACATCTACTTCAAGCAAGGTCATATTACATCTCCTACAATACCTCGGCTGACCCCCGGCGACGAGTCAACGATGATAAATGCCTAGAACAAAAAAACCACAATCCCATCCAAGGTAACACACGAGATTATTCATTCTACTTGGGTATGTTTTCGCGAGCCTGACTACGGATTCGTCGTCTGAGAGGACCCCAGACAGTAAGTGGACATATTCGACCTGTGGCTAAAAGCACTTACTCGTATGCTACTTTGTCATTCCTGCAAGACAAGTCGTGTCAGAGCTCCCTGCATATGTGTAGTCTGTCAAGGACTTACTTGAACATAGTATATGCATCACTCTGGGCTGGGTCGTTCACGTTGGGGTCATTCAATAGAGCTTGCACACCCAACACGATCTACAGAAGTGAATACGACGTTCGTCTCCTAGAGGCTGACCAAACCTCACCTGTTTGATAGTGATGGCAGGCTTCCACGACTTCTCTTCGTCGAGAATGGACAGGCAGACAGTACCAGAGGGATAGACATTGGGGTGGAACAGTGGTGGCTGGAATTTACCTGGACGCATGCGCGATTGATAAAAGCCGTATACAGCGATGTAATCATGCGTACATTTGGGAGGTTTGGATGGGTAGTCTTTGAGACCAACAGTTAAGTCTGGTGCTTACTTCAACTGCGAAGTGCAGAGGGGCGCTCACCTTCCGGGAATATCATCATGAGCTTGTAGAGTCCACCCTCCCACGGCGTCTAACAAAACGCGTCAATGAGGAAGGCCAGAGGCAGACGAAGCTACTCACGCCCTCTTTTCCCGGAATGCCGACCTCCCATTCCATGAGGTTCATGGAGCCATCTGCAGCCTTGGTGGGCTTCGCGTAGAATCCCTGAGAAGCGGCGGCGGCGTTATTGAGATTGGGGACGCGTTTTTGTGGCAAATAACTTACAAATGGGTGGTCCTTTCGCCATTGCTTCCTCTCCTCAGTAAGGCGTGGACGACAGATACCGGACATTGCGAGATATTGCGCAGGACTGTGCAGTCAGTGGCAGGTTAGTGGGAAAGCTGTTAGGCGGCGTCTGGCGGCGTGCACCTGCAAGGAGTCCGAGGATGCAAGACCTTTAGTCAGCGGGTGGACCCGGTCCGCACCAAACAGGACCAAGCAGATGCGACGCGCATTCGGGCGCTTGGCAGCATTCGCGGTGCAGGCCGCGTCAGCTTGGGCAAGACTTTACTTTCTCCCTTCTTTCACCATGAATTCTTTTGCGACCAAATTCTCGCCCACGGATGCGGACATTGAGCTGCGGCGTGCTCAAGAGATTGCCGAGGAGGAGGGGATGTCGGATGTGATGTGGGGTTCGGAGGCTGGTTTTGGGAACCTCGTGAACGGCCATGCCTTCAACATACCTTCCGTCCCCGACGTGAGTTCATGGATTACAGCTTACTTTGCGCATTTGATACCATTGTACTCCCTATAGCCCTCGTCATTCCTTCGTCTACACACAGACGACCACGCAGATCCCAATTGCAAGATTAAGATCCAGCACGGAACGACCACGCTTGCTTTCCGGTTCCAAGGGGGCGTGATCGTAGCTGTCGACTCGCGAGCCACTGCGGGCAGCTATATCGGTACGTCGCGAGAGCGAACCGTGACCCTTAGGTATTCACATAGCACGTAGCTTCCGGTACTGTGAAGAAGGTCATCGAAATCAATCCTTACCTGTTAGGGACAATGGCCGGAGGAGCAGGCGAGCCCTTCTTATGAATCCGTCGCGATAGGCATTGACCGGTTCTTTCAGCCGACTGCCAGTATTGGGAAACGTACCTCGGTATTCAGTGTCGTCTGCACGAGCTGAGGAACAAAGAGAGGATTTCTGTCGCTGCCGCCTCAAAATATCTCAGTAACCTGGTGTATGGCTACAAGGGGATGGGTCTTAGTATGGTATGTGTCGGTTTAGAGTTGTACTGACGCGTCTTCCTTACATTTGAACGCATGTAGGGTACTATGATCTGTGGCTGGGACAAGACAGGGCCAGCAGTGTTTTATGTCGACTCCGATGGGACGCGTCTCAAGGGAGATTTATTCTCTGTCGGTTCCGGCAGCACCTTTGCGTACGGTGTTCTCGACCAAGGTTACCGGTGGGACCTCACAGATGCGGAAGCCCAAGAGCTCGGGCGACGGAGCATATATGCTGCTGGTCATCGTGACGCCTTCTCGGGCAATACGTGCAACTTGTACCATGTGAAAGAAGATGGGTGGAAATTCATCGGTGCGCGTGCTCCTTTGTTTTTAGGATCGTGTCCCCGAGCTTACACACGTCCAGGAAATTACGACATTACCAAGATGCACTACGATGGTCCTGGAGAGGTGGCTGGTGCGCCAGGAGGTGGATATGGTTACGATGTTCGTACTCAAGGCCGCTTCTCCGCCCTTGCTCCGACAGTCCCTGCGTGATTCAAAGAAATCTGTGTATATCCGCTGTACCCTCCTCCTGTACTATTGTTGCCACGATCCACTACTTAGGCGCTCTCATCATGCATCGCTGTGGGGTCGGCTGATGGATTCACTGCAAATCTTGCTCGATGCGTCGTTAGCTTGGCCGAGCTGATTACCGGAAACGGACAGGAAGATGTCATTCAGCGCCTGCAGCTCCAGACGCAAGCTTGACTTCTCTCCTCTCCCTCTCTCCCATCCCTCCTCTCGTCTCCCACCCCCTCTGTAATGTCCAGTGTACCATGAAGCGTTTGTTTTCAAAGAAGAAATCTGCTCCCCCAAGCCCCATAGTGGCCCCACCGCCGCCGCCGCCGATGCCGGTCGTGCACACAACTGGGCTGCAGCCAAAATATCTCGTTCCACCGGTCCCTCACCCACGGCCGCACGACCACATCGCCTTGGTTCCGACGGCCGATGGTCTGTTACTCCGGCCGCACAGCGCAGATGGCTCGCATTCGGGATCCCACGTCCGGATTGCCTGGGGAAAGACACCCAAGGTCGAAGAACTGGACGGGGACGCAGACAGCGCGAACTGGTCCGAAGGCGCGATCGTGTACGGGATTGTCGGCGTGCTTGAGCTGTATACGGGTAGACTATAATCCTCTTCCGTCTTTGCGTGCATTGAACTTAGGCCCTATAGCATCTCACTTGCTGGTTATCACGTCCAAGTCAGATGTAGGGCATCGTAAGCGTGTCTTCTTTCTGTATGCGTACACAGTGTTCTCAGTGGTCTCTAGTACTTGACGCCAGCCGTACCATCTACGCGTCGAAGGGTGTGACAGCCATCCCTCTATTCGAAGAGCGCGCTCGAACGGTCATACACAACCTGGTTTCAATGAATGCGGCGAAGTCCAGAATGTCATTGATCGCCAGTCACTCACCCCAAGCAGTGACCGATACGCTGTTGACGGCAGATCCCGACGATGTAGATCCCGGTTCTCCCAGCGAGACAGAGCCTCGAGTCAAATTTGCCGACGAACATGAAGTCAAGGTGATGTCACCTCAGGCGGGCGGCGAATTTGACATCCCAGACAGACCACCGTCACCCTCCTCTCTGGCGGATTCGGGAGCTTCTACGCCGTCCTCAGAGTATTCTGCGAATACCAGTCCGGTGGTAAAGACATTGACGGAGCGTCTTTCGTTCTGGAGTAGACTGTCCAAGCGACAGTCCTTTGCGACAATCCCGATTGATGGCGAAGCCCCAAATACCCCAGCGGAGGAAAGAGAATCCCTAGATGAATCAGTTATACACGGAAGTATGGAAGAGCCCAGCGATGTTCTGCACGATATTCTCACGACAACCGCTCCGCCCCCTGCAACTGTCGAGGAAAAGAATTCGGAACTTGAACAGAAGATTCTCCGACAAACCGTCAAAGACTTTTCCAAAGGCGAGATGTACTTCGCATATAACTTTGGTGTGTGTTCCGTGCGGTTCACTTGTCTCTGTCATCTAAGACGATCGTGTCGCAACGGTTCCATAGACATCACGAGATCTTTACAACATAAGCAGGATCAAATAGCGAAATCCCAGAAACAAAACGCTCTTCTTGCTGAACTGAATGTCTTGGACTCTGTGGCGCAGTCAGTCGTTATCGGCGAGAAGGTCGACGTTTTGGCGGAGCCTTCACCGACGCTACCGCTTTGGCGTCGCGTTGACCGACAGTTCTGGTGGAATGAACATCTATCCAAGCCGTTCATCGACGCTGGTGTGCGTTCCCATGTTACCTCGTCCTCTTTCCATTGCAAACATAGTTGCCTCAGCTGCATTCCTACGTGTTACCCATCGTGCAAGGCTTCTTCCAGATAGCTTCTTTTCCGGTGCCCGGAGATCCTGGTGCAACGGAATCGAGCGAATCGGTTAAAGTCGACTACATAATAATGTCTCGCCGCTCAAGGGACCGTGCTGGACTTCGGTATCAACGGAGAGGGATTGACGACGATGCACACGTAGCCAACTTCGTCGAAACGGAGACCATCGTACGGGTCGATGTACGTTTCATGAATATTACACCGTGTTACACACTGACTGGATCATCTACGCTTCCAGCGGGAAGGGGCGACCAACATCTTCAGTTACGTGCAGATTCGCGGTTCCAGTATGCGGTCTGTCTTGGTCTTTATATCAGTTGTCTGACTAGGTTTTCGCAACACAGTACCTATATATTGGTCGCAATCTGGCTACAGCCTGAAACCTCCGCCCCAATTGTCGAAAAATCAGACTCACGAGCAGAACCTCGATGCTCTCAGTCGGCACTTCAAAAGAACTCTGCCAGCGTATGGCCCACACGTAGGTCTCATCCAGGTGACTGATGATCTCCCCTAATTCTCATTTGATAGACAATTGTCAACCTAGCTGAACAGCATGGGAAGGAAGGTGTGGTCACCGCGGCATATCGTGACTTTGTGCATGAAGTGAAATTGCCGGACGTCAAGTGCGTCACCGTTCTGTCTCGATCTCAACCAAATGCGGATATTGGATGGACTGAACAAGCGTGTAGGTATTGCGAATACGATTTTCATGCTGAGACCAAGGGCATGAAGTACGTGAGAGATGTTCTCGCCTTACTGACGCTTGACTGATGGGCGCCAGGTACGAGAACATCTCCAACCTCATAGCCCAGTTAGAGAGGACGTTCGAGGCCCAAGGGTAGGTGTCATAATCTCATACGTCCACAGGACCGACTGATACCGGCACTTCAGGTTCCTGTGGATTTCTGATCAGCTTGTGTTGTCTCGTCAACAAGGTATCTTCCGTGTCAATTGCATTGACTGTCTGGATCGGACCAATGTCGTACAAGTACGTGCCTACTGTCGATGATGGTGGTGTACACGCTGACACCTAATCTCCAAGTCTGCTTTTGCCCGTCATGTCCTCAATCGGCAACTTCTCGCTGTGGCTTTGCTCAATCCCTCAGAGAGTGGTCGCACAGACATCGATGTTGTCTTTAATGATGGTCAGTGTGATACGATAAATTTAATGGTTAAATAATAACCGGTTTGTCCACGTACGGTCCACCCTCTGACCTTGAAACAGTGTGGGCCAATAACGGCGATGCGATCAGTCGAAGCTAGTAAGTACGCTGTGCGAAATTGTAGACAGGAGCTTACCTTTCATATAGTGCCGGGACTTCGGCATTGAAGGTTTGCATCGGTCTTGTAATATGCTAACCGTTTACTGATCAGTTTGTTCATAAGGGCGATTTCACTCGGTGAGGCTCTCGTTCCCTATCTACATCAACAAATGCTCAAGTCCATTCTATCACAGCACTGGCAAAAGAGACCTCGGAGGCCTGCTCAATGATGGCATGAACTCTTTGGCAAGGTATATACCTCCTGCATATTTACTGGAGGTCCCGATTGAGCCATTACTCACGGTGTATCAGGATGTACACGTCAACCTTCAGCGACTGGTTTTGCCAAGCAGTCATCGACTACATGCTCGGAAACCGCACACTTACGGTGTTCTCTGAGTTCTTATTGCGGCTGCAGTCGACCGATCCGAGGGACTTGATCCGCCTGTCTAAAATCCGAGCTGAAGCGATTGCGACATCTGTATCCCGTGTCTTGACAGATGGCGAACGTCTGCTATCGGGATGGACACTGTTTTCCCCCACAGAATTGAATACCAAATTGGGGGAGAAGTTTGAAGAGAAGGTGTTGATCCTTGTACGTGCGATGTTCAACGCGTCGTGGCTAATGATCTCACCCATTTTGTCAGTCTGGCGCAGCGTTATATATCATCGTAAGCGAGTGATACGTATTGCCTCTGTCCCCGCTCACATCTCGCAGAGCTATGACTATAATCTAGAGAAGGTAAAACTGTATACCCGTATACCGCTCGGCGATATCGTCGGCATAAGTAAAGGTATTTTCGACCATACTGTGCTTGGATGTACCTTTCTCACCAACACCACGCCCAGGCGCATATATCCTCTCGCCCTTAGAAGAAGCTTCCCGCGACCCCATCCAGAACGCAGGATTCACCGTCGAATGGCTCAACTCCAACCAGCTGACACGCGTCACGAGCTACTCCGTGCGCAACAGTCTCGACATCCCGTCCACCCCGCTCTCATCATCGCCGACCAAGCCGTCCGCCATGCCTACATCGACGACGACGACGACGGCCCTCCCTGCCCCCGCCGCGCCCGCACGTGGGCCGTCTGCCGCGCGCCTCTCTCGCCTCTTGAACAACGCCGTACCGCCGTGGGTCAGCGACACGAGCTTCGCCGCGTTCAAGGCGCTCCCGATCGACCCCGCGCGCCGCCGCGGGAGCACGCTCGCAGAGCCTGCGGCAGACGAGCTCGCGGGCGCCGCGACGTGCCGCGAGGCGGTCGACCTCATGGTCGACGCCATCGTGCGCGCGTGCGAAGACGTGGGCGGGGCGCAGGGGCGCGGTGGCGCGCCGTTTGTCACGGAGCAGGACGTCGTCAGGTGCGTTGTGCTTGTCACTTGTCACGTCTGCGGGGACTGACGCGTGGCGCTGCTTTCTGTCATCGCAGTCTCGCGGAGGCGCGCAAGGTGACCAGCGTGTACGCAAAGATGGAATATGGTGTGAAGCGCCTGCTTTGGCTGGGCGGGTGATGGGTGAGATGGGCGCATGTTCCCGATCAGTCTGATACCCTCACGACATTCACGACCGTACGACTTTCATAACAGGTACTTTTCGATGTTCGCAGTAAAAATAGTATAGGCAACAATAGTCTTGACTTTTTATTCCATGATACAACTCGAATGGCGCGTAAGCAACGTTCTAATATCCTACCGAACCGTCCATCCACGAACGTCGCGTCGTCCATGTAAAGTCCGAATATCCCGAGCGACAGTCCCTGTGTACGCGATGGCGGCCTGGGGTTATCGAGGATGGGAGGGGACGCGCGCCGTGGGCGGCGCGCAGCACTGTGTAGCGGATGTGGATATCAATGTGTGGGTATGGCACAAGTGGCAGATGAAGCAAGCAGCGGTTGGATAGATAGAAATATAGATAGATGGCACGCGAACGGGGTATTAGGTTGGGAGGGAGGGAGGGAGGGAATGTGAAGGGGTGGTATATGTTGTGATGTGAGACAAAAAGAGAACTTCCGACCGGGAGAGGAACGAGGGTGGCATGGAGGGTGTACCCGACGACGTGAGCAGCGCAGAAGAAAGGAAGAGATGGAAAAGATGGAACGAGACCCGGAAAGCAGCGGACAAAGCAAGGATCGGCGGGACGCCCATAGACAGACGTATCATGTCGTAACAGCACTCGGCAGGGGATCACGCACGGGCGCGAGCGGCAGCCTCGGTCCTACAAAAGAGCCCGTGGTCAGCAGCCCGTCCCAAACGCGCAGGAATAACGTATAAACACGAGTCGCACATACCTCACCGCAAGCCGCTGCCGCCCAGCCCCGCGAGGTCGATGAATCGCGTTACGCGCTTCATCGCACGGCTCTCCCGCCCGCCGCCCACCCGCCCCATCCGCTCGCTCTCTACTGCGCGGTGCATGTGTCGCTCGCACAGCATGCGCCCCTCCACCTCCCAATACTCCGCGAGCCGCTCGGTACACCGCCTGCCTCTCCCTGGGGCTCTCCGCACCTTCCCTCTCCGCTCATTCTCCTCCTCATCGTCGTCATCGTCCGACGAGGACGAGTCTTCCTCGTACTCGCACGTGAGATGGTCGGGGTGATACCGCCCGCCGGCATGCGATACTGCGCACGGGCCTTCAATCGGTCGTCCGCAGTCCGGCGCTGCGCAGAGCGAGTCGTTCGCTTCGTGGTAGTGGTAATCACAGAACGGCTTCCCGTCAAAGACATAGAACTCTCGGTCTGGGAACGGTTTCTGTGATCCCCAACATGTCAGCTGCAGGGTCGCGAGAGGCGGAGGGAGCAGGAACGCACATGGCAGGTGTGGCAGTTGAAGCACTCGCGGTGATACTTGCCCTTGAGCTGCCCGTCCGACGACGACACTGCCTGCTTCTCGATGGGGAGATTGCACCGGCGGCACTAAATACATATACCCCATCAGCACATCAGTCACCACAACAAACACGAGTGTTTCAAAACCAGGCGGCAGAGAGGAGACGCACCTTGGGGAGATACATATTCTTCCAGCACTTGTCACACAGCACGCCCTTCCCATTCTCAACCCTGATCCACCGCCCATCGTCGATCGTTCTCGCGCAACGCACACACGACTTTGGTTTTGGCTTCTTCGCGACGCTCCCGCTGCGGCTCCGCCGCCCACTGTCCTTCGCCTCATCCTTCTCAGCCTCTTTGTCCACCTCCTTCTCCTTCCCTGATCCACTGCCGATCGCCCCCGAGATCGTCCCGCCCCTGCGCCCCACGACGCTCGCGCGCCCGAGCATGCCCATCCCGGATTCGCGCTGACTCGGCGCGGTCAGCGAGCGTGTTGGGAGCTTCACCGGCTTGAGGCCCGCCGGCGACATCGGCGACTCGGGCGACATCGGCCCGTCCATCATCAGCGCACCCATGTCCACCTCCCCTCCGCCCTCTGCGTCGTCTGGGTATATAGACGACGACGTGGACGCGCGCAGCGCCGCGACGAGCGATAGGGGCACCGGCGGCACCGGGGGGATGTCGTCGTCGGGCTCGGAGTCGCTCCGCGCGTACGCGAGCCCGCCGAAGTCAGAGTCGGACGTCGTCGGGCTGAGCGGTATGCGTACGGCGACGTCTTCTCGAGGGGCGGCGACTGTGATGTTCTTGCGCTGCTGGTACTTCTCGAAGAAGGGCAGGCGCGGGGTCATGGGCGTTGTAGGCGTCTTGGGCTCCATGAACCGTACGGGCGGGGGTCCGGGCGCAGGTTGTGTTGGGAAGGGGATAGACGAGGACGGGCCGGGGCTCGGGTCACGCACGTTGGGGACGGTGATGGTCAGCTTGGCGGGCGGGGTGCTAGGTTGGGGCGGGTGGCTGTAGTGGTCAGAGTACGGCGAGCGCGGAGAGTGCGGGGAGAGGGAGTGCGGGGACGTGGGGCCGCCGTTGGGAGGCGGGCGCGATGCTGCAGAATGAACACGTCAGTCGACCGTCCACCGCCAAGAGCCCAGAAGCTGCATACACGCGCGCTATCGACGCAGGAAGCGACGCGCACGCGTAAGATGAAATGAACGAAGCAAAAGCGGACTCACCGTCGCTGCCAATGTCCAGCCACCTGGGCGCGTTCGCCCTTCTGCCATCCATCCCCTGGGGCGACGGCGCGCCCAGCCATCCTGGCGGCGGGCCCTGGAGCATGCCAGGCGATAGCCCACCTGGTGAATGTCCGCCAGGACTGTGCACGAACATGGCTGCGCGTGCGGCAGCGGCAAAGCCCCTGCGGCCGACGCCCGCCATGCCGGCCTCGCCGCCGATTTTGGTGTCGATCTCGGGATGCGGGGTCTGCGGGGTGGGCGGTGGTGCGTATTTGGGCGCAGGCGAGGGCGGAGGGTAGTGCGTGGAGGGAGCACGAGAGAGCGGGTAGGGTGAAGGGGGGTTGGATGGGCGCGCGGAGCGTGTGGACGCGTTGGATGGCGCGCGTGGGCGGGAAGTGAGGAGGGGCGTTGTGGGCGGGACGTCCGGCGGCGCGGATTCGAGGCGCGGGCGGGTGGATGCGCTGGAGGGTGCACGGGGGCGGTAAGAGGCAGAGGAGGGCGTGCGGGGGATGGGTTCTGCGGGGGTGGGTGTCGTCTGGCGCGAGATGGCGTGCGGCGAGGGCGGGTTGCGCAGTCTGGTCTGGATCTGCAGGGTGGGGGTGACGCCGCGTGCAGAGGGCCTGAAGGAGTCGTGAGAGGGCTCGCCGCGGACGGTGCTGTAGGACGAGCGGGTGTCCTGCGAGGACATGGAGATGGTGCGGGCAGAGCTGCGTGCATCGGCGGTAGGACTGCCAGGGCTGGGCGTGCGTGTCGGGGTGACCATAGACTGGAGCCTGAGGGCCAGCAGCGAGGGCTGGGGGGCGTCGTGGACCGATTTTGGGACGACAGCAGCGGGCGCAGGGGCGCAGACATGGTGTTCGAGCTGGTCGAGGGGGACCGGGTTGTTGCAATTAGAGCATTTTACAGTAGGGAGGAGCTGGGAGATGCGGCCTGTCTGTGCTGGCGGGGGCGCCAGAGAGGCCATGGCCGGTGGAAGGAGCGTGGGGGCCGGGTAGGGAGTAGTTACTACTAGTGAGCAGACGGTGCACGGCCAGCGTTGAGTGCTGAGCAGTTGCCAGCCACCAAATCATTCCCTTATACGAGATCCAGGTCGGCTGTCTTTCTCGGCTTCATTTCTCCCATCACAACGCCCTCCATTCCTCGACTAGTCGGGGCATACAACAATCGATGGTCTCATACATGTACTTGTAACCCAACTAACCCCCCAGCACTCTCGCAGAGCCCCCCTCACAAGGCAGGCAGCCCCCGCGTGCCATCAGTCCTCGACATTCGAGAAGCACCCGCTTCCTCGCACCGCGTAACCGCCTTCCTTCTCAACCCATGATTTGCACTGATGCGTGATGCGCCCTCCCTCCCCTCTTATCTTTTGCAGACACGCGCAGGGCAGCCCACGAGATCTTCACAACAAAGCCCCCGCCTCATTTCCTGTCGTCAAGACCCCCCATGGCAATGAGCATCACCCCCGCTCCATCCCGCCGCACCGCACACGACTCATCTCCAGCACAACGCACAGCTCGCGCAACTCAGTCCGCACAACTTCCATGTGGCCGCGCCGGCTGCGCACCGAACGGGGTGCCGCGTCGGCTGCGGTCTCTGCGCACGGCGTGAGACCGTCGGGGTTGCTGTCTATCTCGAACGTGCGGGGGCGCGGATATGCGACCCGAGCCTGCTGGTCCCAACTTGATTTACATGCAGCCTGCAGGGCGTGTTATATCCGTCACGGACAATGTATAGTCCTGCTCACAAAAATTACATGTAGCGCTGGACATAGCGGAATGCAGCGGGATGCCCGCTGTCGTCAGTCCAAGGGGTCTCATCGACGCCACGGGGCCCATAGTCCGTGCGCAAGGGTTCTGGAACAGTTTTGTCGCCATTCTCGAGCCACGGAAGAATAAACCAGATAGCAGACGCTAACACGCACCAGAGACAAGACGTGTCGTACATCCCGGAATAAATGTTCCGCGTTGACAGGCCGCAAACCTAGTTGCTCGGACGTTCTTCACACACAGGTATCGCGAACCCGCTTATTCGTTCTTTCCCAGGTCGCGCTCCACTGCATCTTCGCGACTCGTATCGCGGAAACCCTGTCCACACTTCTTGCCGCAGAAGTCGATCGTCTATCACAGGCGAGAGAGTGCACCACGACGCCCCTATAGATTGTGTGAAGATAGGACAGCACAGGGCAGAATACACGGCCGAAATCCCGATGAAGAACAGAGCGGGGCCCGTACTGTGACAAGTGACGCATCAGCCTGGGATGAGAAAAGCAGAAGCAACACAACACACCGATGAACGGTCAATCACCGTCCAGTGTCAACACGCGTGTATAATAAGTACTCACCCACCCAATATCCAGCCCCCTACCGGCCTCCTAACTGACGATAAAGACGATGAGAGCTTCATTGCAGAACGAGCTATGCCAGACATGCAAGCGAGGAAAAAAGTCAGTCAACGCGGTGCAAAGCAACCGCGACGGAACAACGATCCTCATGTAGTACTGCTAGCACGATCTATAGCTAACGACGAACAGCTCAAAGCGATGGAATGCGGATCAAAAATACACGGATACAACTGGCTCCTTTTACCTACGTCCGAACACACAGCGTCCAGGCGTGATGACCCCGCCCGCTAACTCGGCGGCGCATACGCGTACCCTGCGTCCGCGCTGCCGGACCCCATTGACGACGCCGCCGGCGGTGCCTGGGGTGTGAGAGGCACAGGCGGGCGCTGCTGCCCAGGCGCAGCAACACCTCCCTCTGCCCCAAGCACCGGCATCGCCCCATGCGGAAGCCCAACCCCGTTGTTCCCCAGCCGCGTGAAGAACTCGTCCCATTGGCCTGCACGCGCGCCGTGAGCACCGCGCTCTCAGCGATGAAGGAAGAGATAGACACGCACCCCAGTCGAACATCCCCGCGGGCATGCCCTCCAGCCAGCTGTTGTCTGCCATCGCAAAGTGCTCGAGCGACTGCGCTGCCGGCGACGTGTCGAGCAGGTTCATCACCTGCACGTTCCCGCTGCCGCCGTCTGCGTTCAAAGCAGGGTTGACGTTTACGGTTGCATTCGCGTGCGTGAGAGGCGTCGTCTCAACCATCGGCTTGACCTTGACTTTGACCTTTTCCCTTTCCTCGGGCTCGTCTTCGTCGTCGCTGGTGCTGTTGATCACCGTGCCCTCTGGCACCTCGCCGTCGTACGCGCCCTTTGACTTGCCGTGTGCGATGAACACGCCCCCGCCTGGCCGGCTCGGGTCCTTTTCGTACGCAAGTCCACCTAGCGGTGGCTGTTTCTTCCCGACCACGCCTCCCGTCGGGTTCAGCACGGGGGTCTCGATCGGCGGCGGTGGGCCCTGCGTCGCCTCGAAGAGCAGTGCAATAATCTCCGCGGTCTGCCGTCGCGTCAGAACCAGCCGTTGGCAGCTGGGAATTATGACGCACCTTCCGGCGGGCCGACATGTGATCTGGAGAAAGAGACTTTTCCCAGCGTCTAATGGTGTCTCGTAGCTTCTTCAATTTCACAGCTGCTTCTTGGTCCTGCCGCCGGGCCCATGTGTGGTACTGATGATGGCAGTGCAAATCAGACGGAGTACAATGTGGGGTATGCCATTAATAACCGTACCTGGACGAGCGCGCACGATGTTGCTGCATATGCCACAAGCATCCATACGTCGTAGATTTGGTCATTCTGGTCGAGCCAATCGATCGCGTCGCCGGTCAGCGACACCAATGTCGACCACTGCTCGATGTTCAGTCCAAATTTGAGGTGCTCGGGGCATGTGTACGAGATACGCATGAACACCCGCCAGAAGATCATAGAGACGCAAGAGTAGAGGAGGAACAACAAGCCTGTACGGCGTAAGTCAAGCAGAACGAGCGGGTCGAGTATTCGGGTGCGCATACCTGCATTGACTGGTGTGTTGGGGCCGCGGAATTGCAAACTCTCCGGGAGGTTCTTCTTCCAGTTTTCGATGTCCGCCAAGAGCGCATATAGCATCTCGTCGTTCGTGAGCATGAGGCCCGATGGGCTTCAAGAACATGCATGAGCAAATTTCCCGCCCTCCACGGAGTAGTATCAAGCGGTACCTGTATATGGTCTTCAAAACGCGGCCCAAAATGACACTGAGCCTGACGAGCTCGTCCACATAGAGGTCGTGAGGATCGCCCGACGACGGCAGACGAGCATCGCAGTCGTTGACATCGATCATGTAAGGATGTCCATAGGACAAACTGACCCTGAAAAGTGAACGAATCAGCGGCAGAACCACAATACCAAGCCCGGCCGACGTCGCCAAGCTCAGGAAGAGTCCCAAACGCCGCGAGAGATGAATTTACCATCGATCGCTGATCACACATGCTCCCCACAGTCTGCGGCGAAGTTCGATGTTCTGCTTGACGGCCTCCGCACGGTGGAGCCCGAGGTCCTGCGCCTGCACGAAGCCAGCGGGTCAGCACGCCCCCTTCCCCGATCGCAAGCGACGTACCATGCGGATCGCCGTGCCCAACCGGATCCAGAGTGCGGACAAGGCGTTGGGCACGAATTGCGAGTGACAGTCGCCCACCATGCAGAGGATGAGCAGACTTTGCACGTTGACGATAGACGCCGTCGACAGCACGTCCTCCGCCTTTATCACCGTGTTGACGGCGAACCTGATTGAGTCGAATACGCCCTGCGGTACCTCGCGCCGCGCCGCGGCGACCAGACAAATCGAATAGAGCAATATAGGCGGTGGGGATGGGTTCGAGATGAACTCGGCCTGCGTAATGACTGGCAGTATGGGCGCGATGTCCGTGAAATATGCATTGACGAGCTTCTCGATCATATCGCGCTCGATACGCATGTCGACCGGCTTGGGCATCGCCAGTTGCACCTCGTCACTACTGGGCTCCAGCACCTGGATGAGGCCATCTCCTGTTTGGGTCACCTCCCATGTATGGTGATGTCGCGCATCATAGTTTTCGTACAGGCGGGAGGGTATTGTGGCGCTAGAATGCAGCAGGTGTGCCTCCGATGTAGGACCTAGGGTCGATGAGTGACGAGAACGGCAAAGGGTAGAGTCTCGACGAAACGACTCGGTAGTGCTTACCGCAGATCCTTGCATCGGTGGTACGAGAAGACTCACCCGGAGTGGAGGAGTTCCGTCTGTCTGCGCTCTCCAGTCGGCCTTTTTCTGGATTGGTAGCCGCAGCCTCTTCCTCTAGTTTCTTCTTTTTGAACCGTGTCTCCGCGATGGGAAGGAAGAAGGTGCACTCAAACCCGTACTGTTTGCAATGCTGGCAAAACGGGGGGTCCGAGTCGGGCAGGACATCACATCTATGCGGTCATGGCGTCAGAAAATTAGCGAATGAACGCGCGTGGACAATGAGCGGGAGAGAAGGATCCGACCGGTGCGGTGTCAGAGAGAAAGTTCAAGGGTACAGGGAACGAAACGTGACAACGAACCTGATCTTCCGACTCCGACAACTGTCACAAGCCCTCTGTGTCTTTGTCCGCTTCTTCGACTCCGCAGCCTGCTGTGCGCTGGCACCAGACGCACCGCCGTTTGAGCTATGATTGGCGGGGTTGACCTCATCGTCTGATCGGTCGCCGTCGCGCGGCTGTGACTCTGACATGGACTTGCGCTTGCGCTTGCCCGTCGCAGACTGGGCCGGGGGTGCGGGCGACGGCATGGCGGCAGGCGACGGCTGAGAAGGCGTCTCGGGCGCGTTGCTCTGGCGCGGCTGGGCCGCGTACATCATCATCTGCTGCTGGGCGTACGGATAATGAGGATAGGCGGCGGGATGCGGGTAAGGGCTGGGGTGCATCGTGTAGCCATACTGGGGCTGCTGCACGCTCTGTCCAGGCATACCAGGCCCTGCGGTCGGACTGCTGCCGTTGTGAGGCAAGTGACCGGGGGCCGATGAATGGTGATACGGCGACGGAGACTGGTGAGGGTAAGCGCCGTTTGCAGGGTAGGACGGGTTCATGATATGGTACTGGGAGGCGGGATAGGACGTGCTGGTGGGACGGGAGTCGGGGGTGCCGCGGTGTGCGGAACTGTGCTGCGGTTCCTCGCGGGCGTGCGAAAGCACGGAGGGGCGGGAGGCTGTGGGGGAAAGATGGGGGTAAGAGACAAGGATGGAATATTAGAAATCAGAACATACGGATGTCTGGAGATGGAAGGTGCGAAGTGCGCTTTGTGCGTTTCTTCGGCTTGTCAGAGGACTTTGGGGGTGGCTGAGGGGGCGAAGGCTTCGTCCGGAGAGCCGAATCCATATCTGTTCTGCTCGGGGGTCTGCACCGAAAAATGATCGAGAGAGCCGGAGCAGCAACAGGCTGACAGACGGATTATGTGCGAATCTAATTGGTGATGACCGAGACCAGGACGGCTAGAAACCCTCCTGAGCGGGGCTGCGTTATGTAAGAGACTTTACACGGACGGAAGTGGGTCTCCGGAGGCGGTACACTGCTGAAAAGAGCGTGATCTGTGGGTGGGAAGCGAGAGTATAAAGATGAGGGAGCAAAGCGAAAGAGCAGGAGAGACACGAACCTGGATCGTTGACAAGTAGCAGCAGCTCGACCGGCGGGACGGCAACGGAACGAGGAATCCTGATGCCGTCCTCGAGCCATCCGGGTTCAATCGCCGATTTAAACTTTGATTCCGCGCACGCAAGGCACACCTCGGCTCTTCTCAATCCCGCCACCAACGACGTCATCGCCGCAGCCATCCCCCCATCCGGATACCGCCGGCCGCCTCCCGCGAGCCTCCGAAGTCTGCCCGCCGCGGCACGCCCGTCGTTGCCAGCCGGAGCTGCACTGGAAGATCGCCCAACAGTGGGCTGTGTCCGCGATACGCGACCCCCCTTGGTTGCCTGCCGACGCTTCCCTCTGTTCCGTCGGTCGTCGGGGCTTGTCAAATCCACCAGGGTTGCCTGCTGCGCATGGCTCCGATAAAGATTACTTTGTGGGACACAACCGAAAACGAGAGAGCACTATAACTAATGATAAATACCCATGAAAAACCGATGCAATTAAGGTCTCAGAACCCCCGACCCCCGTTTCCTGCCCCTTCCAGGTCCACGTCGTACCCTTCTGGATACGCACGCTGCGCCAGCCCAGGATTCACCGCACGCTTGTCCTCCGTCGCGACCGCGCGCGGCTGCAGCCACGAGAAGCCCCCAGGCCGACAGAGCACGTCCGCGACGTTCCCGCGCCAGCTGCTGTGCGCAAACGGGTTCGGCGGGGGCGGCCCAGGCACCAAAGACTTGTGTGCCGAGTTTCGGATCTGTCGGCACGACGCGGCACACTCTTAGGCGGTGCAAATTAATTAGTGAAGTGGATCTGCGCTTACCTGCTCGATCGTGGTGATGTTGAGGAACAACAGCTGAGGGGAACAAGGGCCGATGAGCCGCGGAACCCAGGGACACAATCCATGTCGCTCACCCGCATATGGTAGGATAGCAGTGCACCGACGGGCCAGATGACGACGACGGAGATGCTGAACGCGACGGCGCTGCCTGCTCCGCTGCTGATCGCATGGCGGAAGTCCAGGTGTTGCATGCGCGTCAGAAGATAGAGGTGCAGCGCCGACGTGACAATCACCAGACATAGTGTGAGCGTCTACAAGGCCGCCCATTCGTCATTGCAGGCCCTGCCCCGAAATACAAATAGACACTTACGACCACAAGTAGAAGGGAAAAGAAGTACGTGTAATTTCGCCTGCCAACGCAGTTGTTGACCCATTGGCAATGGTGGTCGCACCCGTCGACACAGTTGTCACACTAAAGATAGGCGATTGAATGGCAAGCTCTCCGTCAAAAAGAGGGTACTGACCATTTTGCAATGACTAGATCGGGGAGGTCGATACGTTTGACACGTCGTACAGTATTTCACGCGCACGCTGATGCGACGTCATCGTATCAGTCAGCGGTCTAGATGCGGTGAGCAGGGAAGCTACGCACACGCCTGAACGCAGTTTCAGATCTCGAGGTAAAGGCACGCGAACCCCGCCATCTGATGGAGAGGTCGCCGGGTATGGCGGGTCAGGATCTAAATTTCGAGGTAGTATCCCCGGGTCGGTGAAAGCCTGTAGTCAAGTGAGGACGCCATATAATTGAAAGGAGAAATGTCCAGCTTACTGTCGACAGCATCAATGAGATCGTGAGCAGACACATGTATGCACCGATAATCGCGACCGCCGGACTCTCATTATGCCACCACCAGACGCAGGTAGTCCCAAACCACACCCCCGAAATCCCGAAGACCAATGCGAGCGTCCCTATGAACGCCCACGGAGAGTCACCGCCAGTGAGCATGCGGCCCCCAAAGAGCCACCGGTTTCGTGACGGGTGCAATTCGTGATTCCTGACGAACCGCACATTTTTTGCATCCCGGCGAGGTACAGCCGACAGCGACTCGCCGCCCGGGGGATACGGAATGAAGGAAGTCGAAGGCAACGGCGGCGGAGGCGACGCAGACGCCTTGTACACCTCGTCTTCAAACCGCTTCGCCTCGAACGTCGTGCGCCCGTTGCTCGTCACGAGCGTCGACATCCCATCGGTGAACCGCGGCTCGCTGACCACCGGCGACGCAGTCTGGCTTCCGGACAACGACCGGCGTACAATTTCGAGGCTGAGCCCGCGCGTGAGCCGCTCGAAGCTATCGCGCACCCGCGCACCCGCGCCAGTGCTTGTCTTAGCCGCGCTCCGCTCAAGCGCGGTCTTCGAGAGCGATGGTTTGGTTTGCGAATGCTGCGTCGCGACCGAGCCCGCGCGTGTGCGGCCGGGCATACCGACAGGGAGCAGCGGCTCGCGACTGTACTTGGTGTGCTTGGCAGGGAGCTGCGGCCGCACGGTGTCTTCCGCGGACGTCCGCGCGCCGCTCGTGTGCTGCATATCGGATGTCGGGCCCTGCATGCTCCCCGAGGCGTCTGAGTCGTACGAGACATCTTGCGGGAGCGGTTGTAACTGCAGCGACGAGCCAAGGAATGCGACGCCGTGCGACGACGCGACGGACGAGCGGCGTGACTCTTCGAGGTACGGGAGCGGCGGCTGATTTGGACGGGAGGGGCGGAAGAACGACGCGGACGGCAATATGCCTGCGGCGTGCGTGCTCGTGGAGGCGGGGGCGCCGAAGCTCTTGCGCGAGGGCGACTGGGGCTCGACGGTGGGGCGCGCACGCGAGGCGGAGGAGATGTTTGACCCGCTGCGTTTGTGTCCTGTTGAGCCACTTCCGCTACGCAGGCGGCCTCCGGGCACGGGGCTGCCCTCGAAACGGGAGGATACCCCAACAGTGGAGAGAGAAGAGGGGAGTTGGGACGGACGGTTGGTGAAGTTGATAGTGGGGACAGAGGCGGAATACGGCAAAGAGTGTGGAGAGGCCATCTATGGTGATGGAAATATTTCTGTACAAGAAATTGAATGTAGGGAGGTCGGAGTAAGGGAGGTGGTAGAAAGAAGCTCTTCAGCTAGACGGTCTTGCAGACAGGCGCAAAGAGATATGAGGATTAGAGAGCTACAAGGTACAAGAGTACGATGTTAATGCAAGGCAGCATGAGAAAGGTGGGCACACGCACTGGCAGTGTGCAAGACAGAACGCCTCGCCCTCGACACGCTGTGGTCCGTTTTGATCCTTTCCCCTAAGCAACAACTTGACGTCGACGGTGAACCTGACAGCCTACTCTCTGCTCCAGTGTTGTTCGGTCGACTTGAAGTCGGGAGGCGCTTCACACTGAGTTGACCGCGTACTAAGAGCTCGTCGGAAGAAGCTAGCGTGGGCACAACGCCTTTGTTTGTTACAGCCAAACAGTCTCACTCAGCTCCCTCAGCTTCGACAGACTACAGCGCTCCCCACGCCGATGACCTCGTTTGCTACCTTTCCTCAAATTCATGCCGCGACTCCATAGATTATCGATTCTGAGAAGATGATAGTCCAGCAAGTAGATACATTCGATACCGAATCGTCGTTAGTCACGATACAAGGATTGCAGGCACGTGATCTCGTCGCGTCTTGATTCACGTCGCGTCGCACAAGCATCGCAAGTACTTCCTCACGTCTCCGACAATGAAGCCTCCAACTAACCTATACATCGAAGTTTCCAAAGAAATTTCTGACTCACCAAGCTGAGACCACAGATGCGATGGCACACAGGCACCCTGATTAATGACTGCAGATACCCAGATACAGATCGCGCATGATTACATTATTGTTTGTACATACCTCTCCACTTCACAATCCACGAAACCTGTCACGCACAGTGATCATACCTCCGTGCCATCTCCCAATCGTTTCTTCACGATCCACTCTCGAATGAATGTGCTACTCATCTTCGTTTTCTTCAAAAGCTCCACATCATCGTGGTCGAGTCGGTGCGAGGTGTGGGATATAACGTCGATGACGAAAGTCTTTAGTGGAGGTAAATCCAGTTCTTTCCGACGCTTGTCCACTGTGATACGTATGTTCAGAAATGTCCAACTAAGAATGTATTGGAGCGTATCCGCAAATGGTGCTCGAGCTCGCCCATTTGCCGATACGCTCCCTCGCATACCTGCTGCGCCGCCTGACAATGTCTCCTTGCTCACAACAAGCGCCTGTATGTTCGGATCCCAGCCTGTCGGGCCATATACGTCGTTGATAGGCACAATTTCGTACTCCAAGCCGGGCTTGAAGAGCTGCAGAAACTCGCGCACGCGACGCAAGCGCTCCTGCAAGTCCTCCATGACCGCCCTGTTCGCTTTGTTCGCCAGCAGCGCGTCGTCAGTGACGCCGACGATGATCTTCTCTTCCGTGATCCACGCGGCCATGCTGAGCAGTATCTTGTGGCCCGCGTGCAAGTGGTCGAAAGTCCCGCCCATGGCGACCACGGGATAAGTCGAAGGCTCAGCGTCCTCATCTTCGTCTCCGGGGGCGGGGGAAGGGGATAGCGATGAAGTAACGGAGGAGTCGGCGCTGTGCTCGCCGGGCATATACCAGTACGTGCGCACATCCGCTATGGATTGCGGGAGGGGAACCGGGATGCTATCTACACGAACTCAGGTACGTAACGCTGCCGAGAAAGGACAAGACGCACCACCTTCGATCCGCAGGACGATGTCCATGCTGTCGCCGACATCCGGGGTGAGATCTTCGTCGTACCCCTTAAGTAGGACATCGATGTCGAGAAGGATCTTGTCCATGTCCTGCGCAACCTTCGTCGCTTGGACGTACACATAGGTCAGCAGGCGCTGAAGGTCGTCCCAGCTAGCCGTATGGGAGACGCGCGGACCAGACGCGTTGCTACCAGTGGATTCGACGCTGTCACGTCGCCGGGAGTCGACAGGTGAGAGTTCCCTGCCTCCCGAATTGAACAAACGAGAGAAGAGGACGATCACGAGGCGCGTGCGCGTGCTGCGAGCTGCCGCGGCGATGACGGGTGCGAGGAAGTATGGGGTGGAGAGGTTGTCGATGGTTGCGAGGAGGATCGCACGGGCGACGCAGGCGTCGGGGAGAGGCATCTTTTCATGGGGGGCGGCGTGCTCCGAGGAGAGGGGCGACATGTATGGCAGTTTATAGGAGCTGCACGCGAACCGCGAGCGGAGCACCTATCCACAACACAACGGCCCGCCATCCGGCTCCTTGGCGCGCTCGCTCTGGACTGTCTCGCCTCTATTCCTCCGCTTTGCCTCACAGGCGCCCCCTCCTCAAGTTGTCCGCTTCCTGTCAATGCTCAACCCTCGCGTTCTCGCCATAGAGAATGGCTGTTTTCTCAGGGTCCACGCATCCTCATTCTCCCCGCTAGAGCAATCCATGTGAAAACGGATCCCCGCGCACACTGGAGCAGAATACCGAGAACGAACGATGCTACCGAGGGATTCTAGCGATGACGCGCCCATGACGCGCCCCAATACAGGCAGAGACGGGTGCAAAGCCCCGTCTAGAACATTGACAGGAAGCCGAAACAGATATATACGAGATTTGTGCTTTCGGCCTATCCTTGTGGCTCAAAGATGCATTCGCCTTTCTGTGACGGCCCGAGGTCTGCTCTTGCTCCTAGTCAGGATCAGCAACGTAGCGCAGCGCTCTAAGCACGACGCACGGAAGGAGACAAGGAAGCGGCTCATGCAATGTAAGTGATCGGGAACGAACAAGGACGGAAGCGGTAGAAAAGTGACGCGAACAGTCTATCATTGCTCACCGGTACCGAACCGCAGGTTGTGCTTCGCTCCGTGAAACAAGCACCGAAGGCCAGAATAAAGATATTGAATGGATCGTAAAAAGACATTGTCGGGTCGTAAGCCACAAAGATACAGCACCAGAGGGGCCAAGAGAGAAGAAAGGTCGTAAAACATCATAAAAGTCGTTATGTCCGTGTTCGAGGTGACTGCTTGCTCTGATGTAGATCCTTCACGTCGAAAAACACACTGATGCCAAAAGCTAGACAAAGCAAACACGCACCAGCCGTTGCAACGTTGTACGCGTTGCACCTAGCCAAACCACGTTAGCATGCTTCGCAGACGGTATGAAAGGTTACTGACCAGCCGTCAAATGAGCCCGGTGGACACCGCTGCCCGATCAGAATCCACACAAACTCGATCCCCCACAATAGAAGACAAACAACGTCGAGCACCATAATCCACCTAAGCTCTTTGCGTGCATGATTCCACATCTCCTCCATTGCAAGACCCTCAAATACGCTTCGACGCTTCGGCGGACGACGCCTCACCACAGAAGAACCATATTCGTCCTCTCCCTCATCCTCTCCATCGTCCCCAGGAGTGTTGTTCCCGCCAGAGAACATGTTCGGGTCAACGATTAAGTTGACATGAACGTTTCCCTGCTCGTTTTTCCCCTTCTTGCCTTTCGGCTTCTTGCCCATGCCTGGTAACCCTTGCACGGGAAGGACGGCCATGCCGCCAGGTAACCCGGAACCAGTGAGGTTCGAGGGTTTGCGTCGGCCAGCACAGCAGCAGGGGCGAACAAGAAACAGGTAGACGAAGACAAGGACAGTGACGATGGAGAGGATGTAGAGGACGTAGGTTTGCGCCGCTCCTTGAGGCGGCGGCGGCTTTGGCGGTTTGATCTCCTGGATAATACATGTACATTAGCCTTTTGAACGCGAGAAAGAACTAGATGACGCACCAGAGCGGCATAGATGGACGAGATCGCAACGCCGAGGGCCATTGAACCCTCAAATACACGCAGCGCTGTTCGCTTCCTGGGGCCTTGAGTGACCAGCCGTCCCTTCTCATCCACACTGCCCACCACTGGTGGTTTTTCATCACCGTCTGCATACTCTCCACCGATCCCCTTCCCGGCAAATTCGCGCTCCAGCATCCGCATCCGCTCCTCCTTCATCTCCTCTCCGAGCGGCAATCCATACTCCGGCGGGTCCGTGTGCGACCAGGGCAGTAGCTCCCGCCCAGACTCATGCGACGCAGCGGAGTACGCCCCGTGATGTAGGTCCGAGTACGATGCGGGGCTGTGCTTGTACGCGGGATCGAAGAACGCTGCGTGCGCCGCGTCGGGGTCGCCGACGGCCGCATGCTTGTCGAGGGAGGGCCCGTTGGCGTACCACCCGCGCGACCACGCGGGAAAGTGGGCAATGTCGATTTCTGAGGGAAACGCGGAGGCGTGCTCGAGCGATGTGCGCGACTTCGCGGGGCGGACGCTGGGGTACGAGGACGGGGGCGTGGGCAAGGAGTATGGCCTGCGTGCGGGGTGTCTTTGAGTATATGAGGAGGGTGGGGATCGGGAGGAGGTCCCGCGCGAGGACGAGCCGAAGGATGGAGGCTCGAACGATCTGGACGCGACAGAGAAGGGCCGTACAGGCGGCGGTGAAGGCGGGTATTCATCGTAAACATAGGGCTGAGGAAATTGGGTATGCGGCTTGAGGGTAGTGGCGTAGTCTGCGAGGTCGAGGGCTTCGACGGAGTAGTCTGAGGCCTCCCGGCGCCCGCTTTGGTGTGTCTGTGAGATCCAAGTATCGTGAACGGGGTCCTGCTCGCGGGTCTGGTAGCGTAAAGCCTGCATAGAAGGGAGAGGGTCTGCGGGATCGGGAGACCACGGGCGTGGGCGGAAATGGGAGGTTGGTGGAGGGGATCCCAGTCGATGCTCGGTGTAATACATGGTCACAGATATCGTGAGAGGTCGTCGTCGTGAGTAGCGTCAGTATTCGGAGATCGTTATGATAATTCAGAGAGGATATTAGCACAGTATAGTCAAGGGCATGTGTTGCATAAAGAAACACGGGTAGAAGGGAGGGAAAGGGAGGAGGAGCGGGGACCGAACGCCGCAGACACGGTGAGTACTGCGGAGGAGAAGCACTGGATCCCACTGCCTGCCCAATCCGGGTCTTGCGTCGCCGTCGGCGCCCGGATGCCGCGTCCGGTGCATGCACTAACAGCGAACGTTTGTGACGGTGCTCGGGCGATACTTGCTCAATATCAGCAGTATTTGCTCAAAGTCAGCGATATTCAAAGTCGGCAATATTTGCTCGGATTACATGAAGATTACGAGAGAAAGACGAGGGGTAGTATGGATATGACAAGATCGGGAGTCCTAAGGACAAGAGGAGGGTCGGGAAGGAGCAAGCAGGGTCAGCAACTCCAGTGCAACCAATCAACGGAGACTTGCTCGAATGGCAAGGACAACGTACGTAGGGAAGCGCCCTGCATTAAGGAAGGTCCTCCAACCACTGAGATAGCGCCGACAAACCTGGTCCGCCGCTGCTTTTCTCATCCTCCACTCCCCCTCCGATTCGCACCGACGTCCCCAAAAACTCAATCTCCCCTCCCTCCCACTCTGCGAACTTGAACACCCCACCTGATGGCCCGCTGCACTCCAAACCGCCCATTTCAGATGTCTCCTCTCCCTCTGCACCCAACCCCTCCATCCCTACAGCCCCGCTCTGAGACGCACGCCGCTTGTCCAACTCGCGCTCCAGCACCGACTTGGCGCGATTGATCGCAAGTTGGTCTGCAGATGCCGCTGCGGATGCTGCGCCTGTTTTGAGAAGATCGCTCTTGTGCGCGAGCACGAGGAGGGTAGGCGTGCTCTGCGATGGCGGGATGGTTGTTAGTGCATGTAAAACCTTGTGAAGGTGTCTAAGGGTTCAATCGCGTGAGAAGTGACTGCATAAAGGGCATTGGTTGACGCACTCTGCGACGGCTGCGCCATTGCGTGAAACGGTACTTGCATCCACTACGAAAACAACTGCCTTCGCATCGGGTAGATGGTCAAGGAACTGGTCTCGGATGCGAGGATGGCCGGGGATGTCGACCAGGAAGACGCTCTTCTTATTTGACAGCGAAAGGACAGATGTGTTCGTCTGTAGAGAGGTGTGACTCGGAAGTGTTTGTTTGTACGCCAGCTGTACATTCTCATGAGTACGGTGGAGGGAGCCCGGACAACGAGCTAACCGTGGACAGTAGTGCGGTTTTTCCTGCATCTGGAGGACCGACGAAGACTATTGCATTTCCTCGGACACTTGAGTTTCTACGGAACCAGAAGCCGATTACTTATGGCCGTGTTAGGACGCTCTCGGGAAACGGACAGCATCACTCACAGAGCAAAGCGACGACTAGCGACGCGACGAGTAGCTGGGGCGATATGCTCACAGGAGCGACAGCTGCCACGACTTCAGGGGTTGCTGCTGGTTGTTCCATGGAGAATCGAGGAACAACAGTGATATATAGAGCAATTGGAAGCAATATTGCAATAATACTTCATATTGGCTGACGTCACAGAGTTGTTTGGTGTTGTTAGATTCACAAGGCGTTGGACAACAATCGTCAACAACGCGCCAATTAGCCGCGTCGTGATGATAGCGCCACACTAGGATCAATCGATCGTTCGTACATCAGGTTTCGATCGATTTCCCTTGGAGTTGAGCCGACGTCGATGGTTTCAGTTCACTCGGGCCATACATGTTTCGTGACGCGGGTCACTCCCCAAATCCCATTATTTATTCGACCGGTGTAAGTGTACGTATACGACATTGCTTTCAACTCCATGTAACCGACTTTTAGTTGCAAGTGCAGGTTTTAACATCAGCCTTCTTGCCGAAGGGGCAGGTGCCAGCTGTTGATCGAATCAAAATCAGCATATGTCTCTTTCGGACGACAACGCGGGCGTACATGCACCGAAGGCAACGACGCCGGTGGCGGGGGAGCCAAAGAGACCGGGGTTGACACCAGAAAGTTGAGCGTTGACAACGCCCTTCAGCTCAGCGTTCTTCGGCGCCTTCTCGCAGAAAAGAGTGGAGGGGACGACGCCGTTGATGTTCAGGGCATTGCGGGGGTGCTTGCGGTATGCGATGGCGTTTGCGATGAGGGCGGACTTGTTCTTCACGCCAGCGGATTTCGCGAAGGTGACCATGGCATCGGCGTTGTCCTGCTGCGCGCACGCATCAGCGTTCGCGAGGAGAGAGCTAATCCCGTCCTGGCCAGCGAGCTTGACGCAGGGATCGCCGGTGGTAATGTCGCCACCGCTGGCGAGGCAGAGCTTCTGCCAGCTCTCTGCAACGGCGGGGAGGTCGGACTGCGCAATGCGCTTAGCGATGGTCAACGGCTCGACAGGCGTGCGCTTGGCCTTGGCGGCGCAAGCGGGGGGTGCCGTGGCTCTGGAATATTGTTGGAGAGGGCTGCGGCGATGAAGGAATTGAAAACGAACCTCTCGAGCAGAGAGCGTCCGTCCAGACCGCCCTTCACTCCGGTATCAGCGACGCGGGTGCCAGCGTCGGCCACAGTGTCGCATGTGATGCTAAAGTATCCGGTGAGCAGAATTTCCTTGACGGCATCAAGTGATACTTACCTGGTTCCGGCCGATTTTACAAGAGGCAAGACGACACATTGCGTTCCGCCGCTGCACGGAGTGAGCTGGAACTTCTTGTCCACGCACTGGGCAAAAGAGCCGTTAATGCATGCCTCCTCTCCGTCAGTGCACGGCGAGTCCGCGGTAAGGCTCTTGAACTGCTCGTTCTTCTTCTGTGCGTCGATGCCATTCTGCTTGGTGAATGCAGCACGGCGCTGGGGTGTGCCAGAGAAGGAGGCCGACGCGACGGCGACGAAGGTGAGGGGAAGGATGACGGTGTTGAGGAAATGCATCGTATAAAAATTCGGTGTAAAAAGCACAGGAAGCGACCAAGCGCGGAAAAGGGAGTGACTGGCGTTAGAAAAAAGTGGGGAGCAACCGGGCTGAGGGACATGATTGCTGGGCCCGAGGGTTTTATACTCGACGATTTGCTGATCACCCAGATGCAAGGCGGTCGCCGATGCCTATGCGACGTTGTTTAGATCCGACAGGCGGGAAGATTGATACTGTCTGATGAACTCAGGAGGGCGCCGGTCAACTGTCTCCTGGATTTTGATGCCATGACCGCCAGTGTTTGGCAACAGGCAGTGTCCCGACCGTAATGATACAGCAGGTCGACAGACTCCCGAGAGTGCTTTATGGACCATCTTGGAGTAAAGAAGCAGAATATGTACTGCAAGAGCGACGAGAAACGTCACAGAGCAAAAATTGGGAACGGACCAAGCTGGACTAATCGTCTCCGCCAGGATGCAGATCATGCTACGGCCATGCGGATGCGGCTCCGATTCCTGTCACCGAATGACTGTAGCCATGGTTCCGGCGTCCGCATGGGCCTTGGATAAGACGAGAAGGGAAACGACGAGTTGGGTCGAGACAACACGAGAACGCCTCGCATCGGCGGTATTACACCTCCCGACGAGCGTTCGAGGTTTGCAGATGCTTGCCACTTGGACTACCATACGTTCATCAAAAATTGATGGCGCCGATGTGGCCGGTATTGGCAACATCTCGGTCAGTACCTGTTAGCGAACGGCGAGGGCGCCTCGCTCGTCCAGTGACTGTTGAGAGGAACTCATCGTGATGCTTGGCTGGGAGTTTCGATTTCGTAGATCTGTGCTGTAGCACTGCTGGGCTCGGACTGGTGGTGATGTCGTAGAACCCGCTCCACGTTACTTGAACCTATGGTCGACAAGCGAAGAGGCGAGGGCAACGAAGTCTTGACGATGATACGCCGCGGCCGACATGACCGCGCGGTGGAACGTGGAGAGCGTCGTCGGTTCCGCATCCGTGGATGAGCTGAAAGTCAGCAGCGGATAGCAACCAAACAACTCAACTTTGCGACGCGTGCCAACAAAGATCGGTCATGTGATCGTATGTATGCACGCGCGTTACGTAAAGGCGTCAAAAATCTCTTGCAAACTCGCACATCTGCAAGAGACTTCGCCAGCTGCGAGCTTGAACGTCCCTCTACTAGGATAGACTTTCCGGACCTTCAGACGCATTAAATGGCAGCAAGAACGGTTGTCGTTACTCAGGATGATGTCGTTCAACCTCCACCTCGGAAAAGAATCCGCGCTGAAGCCTCCGAACGTCCGAAAACAAGCCCTCCGGCAGCCAACCCAAATCGACTGTTCGCACCATTCCGAGCCTTGGGACTCATCACCAACCATGTCCCATTTGTGTTACAGTCGCGTACTTTCAAAGGCGCTACTGATGGCCCGCGGATTCACCTGTTAACGTGTCTGGGAACGTCTTGGGCCTTATGGGATGGCGGGAAGATGGGGCTCCTCTTTGTCGGTGAGTGAGTGGTTTTCCCAGCTCTAAGTAAGCCAGAAATATTGACCTGCCTCTAATTCTGTAGGCCCTGAAGCACCGGACACCATATCGAGTATGGTAATGGATGGAGATGCAGTATGGGCTGCGTGCGGTCCTCATGTTCTGAAATATATGAGAGGAAAAGAGGCTAGTACTTCAATACCTTCCATCCTCCTAGTTTTTCTCATTGGTCGTCTCGTTGCATAGGTTGCTCGCCTGACCAACCCGCTACAGACGCCGCTGGCGTCTATACTGATCTTCGGAACACAATTGCTTGCCTTGACGGAAGACGGAGGAAAGCTATTAGTGTGGGACATAGCAGAAGAAAGTGCGTATATATACGAGGTCCGACGACGTATATGCTTCTTATATCGTTGGATCAGTCTTCCAGAGTCAGATACACTTCGAGCCTGGATTCACGGCGACACACATGCTGCATCCGGCCACCTATCTCAATAAAATCCTCGTGGGCAGCAGTGATGGCAGTCTACAGCTATGGAATATCAGAACTCAGTGGGTGCCCCGCATCTGCTATACCCACGAACGTCTCATCATGCTCCCATTCACGCAGAACTTGTATTCATCAATTTCCGTCTTCAAGCCTCCTGGCATCTTCCACTACTGTAACCGGAATCACAGCTTTGGCTCAGTCTCCAGCTATCGATGTCGTCGGGATTGGTTTTGCTTCAGGAGAGATATCGGTGTATGATGTACGAGCGGATGAGAGACTAATTCGTGTATTCATCCGCGAGGGTGGTGTCCGAGCTCTCAGTTTCCGGAGCGGTGCGTCCGTCTTTTGCTTCAGCGAACATGGCCTGACCTCCTTCGATGTAGATGGGCATCCTGTGCTCGCCACCGCGTCAGAAGCTGGTCACATCTCCCTATGGGACCTTAGTGCAAACGGCCGACTTCTTCATACTGTCCGGGGCGCTCACGACGGGGGAATAACCGCCATGGAGTGGATGCCTGGTCAGCCTGTCCTAGTTACTTCAGGGGAAGATAACAGCGTGAAGGTTCGTACTTGGTCGGGGATTACGCACGTTATTGTAGTTCCTGATGGTGTGTTTGCCCAAATCAGCAATGGCTCTTCGATTCTCCTACTTCACCTCCTCGACTACTGAAATTCCGGTCTGGTCATCATACTCCTCCGCATCTTATTCGTTACTACGGCGAAGATGGCAAGCAACTCTTGACCGCGTCCCGGGATCGCAGCTTAAGGTGTACTTCCGTTGTGCGCGACTCCCGTTCCTTTGAATTGTCGCAAGGTGAAACTTTCTTAAGCTGGCCCCAGTATCTCGCACTTAATATTAGTTCTCAGGTTCGTTGGCCAAGAAAGCGACTTCATTGTCTATTCCTCTGGCGTCCCTAAAGTATCCTCCCGTCACCGCCATGGCGTTCTCTACAACACGGTCGAAGGACTGGGATGATATCTTGACTGCGCATACTGACGAGACTTTCGCACGAACTTGGAACATGCTGCAGAAGAAAAAGGGGAAGTATGCATTAGGCTTTACAGACGGTGGTAAGGGAAAAGTCGTAGGATCCGTTAAGGTGAGTCGTCAATTTTCATTTCGCTGTCTTTGGAAACTCAATTGATTCACAGGCAGTTTGCGTCTCCGCCTGCGGCAACTTCGGACTCGCCAGTACATCGACTGGTCTCATTCATATGTGGAATATGCAATCCGGTTTACAACGCAAGACATTCAGTATCGGACAATGTCCGCCAGACGTAGCCACCAAGTTTCGCCCTCCCCAGGGCAAGAAACGAGGCGACGAACGAAGCGTTACGGGTCTTGCCACTGATGCGCTCAATCGTGTGGTAATTGCCAGCACGCTGGACGGGACAGTCAATGTAAGTAGTTCTGTGAACTCTTCGTTCCTCCTTACTCACTAGGAAGCACAGTTTTTCGACTTCCATGCAGCAAGGCTAGAAGCGACCTTGATCATTCCGACATCTATCGTCTCCATGAGCCTGCACAGAGACAGCAACCTCTTGGCGTTGATAAGCGATGATCATGTAGTTCGTCTCGTAGACATCGAGACTCGGAGGATAGTCCGTGAATTCAATGGATTTGGCGGCCGTGTCCTGGACCTCGTCAGTCTATCCTCGCCAAACGCGTGTTCCTGCTAATCACCCGGCACCTAGACTTTCTCTCCGGATTCTCGATGGATCATTACCACGTCCTTGGACTCTACCATCCGGACATTTGACATTCCTACGGGTCGTCTGATCGACGCCTTCCGTACCCCAAGTGTTGCAACAAGCATATCCTTCTCGCCTAGTAGTGATTTCTTGGCGACGTCTCATGTGGACAGTGTAGGCGTCTATCTGTGGTAAGATATATTTTTGTTGGCCGTCCATGAAGCCAGGCAAACTGATCGTCTCTGGCAGGGCAAACAGAGCACAGTACTCCGACGTCTCATTCCGTAGTGTGGCAGAGGACGACATTGAGAATGTTGCCCTTCCTACAATGCAAGGAACTGCAGAAGATGACGGTGAGTGGGAGTGCCATGAGCAGGATGACTGGTCGCTAATCACGCGAGCACAGCTCTTGACGCTCTGTCTGCTCTTACCATGCACGACACTCCCCAGGATCTTTTTTCTACTCCAGCCCACCTTGATGGCGACCTGGTGACACTCACACTCTTGCCTCGGTCTCGGTGGCAGACATTGCTCAACTTGGACGTCATCCAGGTCAGTATAGATACCCTTTCTAAGACCACATCGTATCTAAAGTACCAATTCGCAGCAACGGAACAAGCCCACAGAGCCTCCAAAAGCACCTGAGAAAGCTCCATTCTTTCTTCCCACTCTCCCCGGAGTAGAGTCTAGGTTCGTCGTGCAAGAAAAGGAACAAGAACCGCAAAAGCCCACGCGGCGGTTGGAGAAAGCCGCCGCCGAAACCGAGAGTATCTTCTTTAGAAAGCTCACTGCAGAAGTTGAAGACGGCGATTGTGAGCTTTCTCTTTACGTCTTCAGCTGTATTTGGGGTTGTCTCATAACGGCCGTGTAGACGAAACCTTCTTCGCTTTCGCCAAGTCGCTCTCGCCGGCTGCGGTCGATCTGGAACTCCGCTCGCTAGTCACATTGGACGCTTTACGCCTCTTCGTTCATGCGCTCACGCAACGTCTGAAATCACGGCGGGATTTCGAAGCTGTGCAGACATACTTGAACGTATTCTTGCGCATGCACGGAGATGTCCTTGTGGAAAACGTCGAGGTCCGTGCCGACCTGGGGGAGTTGCTGACTCTGCAGCGACGAGAAAGCGACAGAGTGCTGGACCTGATCGCGTCGTCTCTGGGTACACTAGCGTTTGTGAGAGATACACTGTGATTCTATAGTGTGTGTCTTCTCACGTCTCACCCATATCGGCGGAGCAAACTTGCTCACGTTCTAACTCCCTAGACGTAGAATATTCCATGAGGCTCTGCATCGATTGAGGCCCGTCCGTAATTCGTGCATAGTCGAGGAAGGTTTCTCGGCCTTCGGGAGTTCAACGACGTTCGATGTTGCTCGGTCTGCGCACAAACCCCATAAAGGCACCTCTCACTTACGATCACGAGGCAAATCGCGTGACTTGCACCTTTGTCCTACTCTGTGATGCTGCTGGCCAAATCCTTCTGCATGATTGCAGTTTGTGGGATGAAGCTTGTCAATGCATTTTGCCAAGCCTGTGCACGAGGTGGGTTTGTGCTTATCGTTTCTCTACAGATGGTTTCGTACGCTGGGCGGCTTGCGCCATGGCGGCGTTTCCCGCCAGCCGATGTGTAACCGAGGTGAAGACGGTCGCGATTTAGTTGAGAGCAATCGTCTCGCGGCTTGGGCTTGGCAACGCTCATTGTCGCGCAGAACGGCCTCAGAGCGGCACAGGGGTGATCGATGTCCTTGCAAGCCCTGAAGTCCTCGGATAGTCAATGCAACTTGCATACGTAGGATGAACTTCGCGGTCACGCGCCTTCCAATTGCGAGCGTATTGACGGGTCGCAGCCGGAATACGCTTCTCTTCCCTTGCCACGTACGTCGACGATCAGCTTATATTACCAATGTTTCTCCAGCGACCCCAAGGAGACTGGTCAGCTCCGCACTTAAGACTTCAGCCCGCGATGCGACGACGATACGCGGAGGAGTCTCTCTTTCGCCCTGCACGCCATGCATCACGCCACGCACGGCATGTCCGAGTCGCGCAAGCTCCTCCGGTACAGCTTAGCTTTGGCTTTCCTTACTCTCGCCTTCGCTGGGCTCTTGTGGGATCTTGAATGGACACCGCGAAACAACGCCGTCCATGATCTTGGTCCCACGCAGATCGACGCTGCTGATGCTCCACCTTCAGATCCAGCTAGTTTCGTCAATATGTTCATCGGTACCACGAATGGCGGTCACGTCTTCCCGGGTTAGTTCTGCTCTCCTTCGTATGACCCATGCTCTAGCGGTCGATCCATTTCATTGATACAACAACCGTCAGGTGCAACCCTTCCTCATGGCATGGTCAAAGTCGGCATGGACACTGATTCTCCGGGAAATGTAAGCTGTCCTGACCCATTGGAATCATTAAGAAACCACTGATTACCAGACAGCATGCTGGTTATGATGCCGATCCCATCTACAGCGTTACGGGTTTCTCGCAATTGCACGACGACGGGACTGGTGGTGTGGGTGTCTCGACAGATATACCCGGCTTGTATACTCATGATTTTGGCCATTCTCTCAGAATATTCCACTCTCAAATTTCAAAATCTTTCCATCTGCCAATTGCTCTACGTTTGAAACATGTACCACGTCGATTTTTGACCGCAAATTACTTCGCAAGTTATTAATCCACGGTTTGTCTTTGTCTAGTATTCATCATCTACTTACCACGACTGAACTGTATTCACAGGCGCACCAGACGATTCTGCATCTCCAGGATACTTCTCCACGAACCTGGTGCGCACTTGATCGAGTTGCATCGAATTGTTGCCCTAAACTCAAAAATTAGTCCTCTGGTGTTCGTGTTGAGCTCACAGCTACTCGTCGCACGTCTCTTCAACGACACACCTTTCCACCGTCCAAGACCGGCATTCTTCCGCGCATCAACGTAGACATTAGCAACGACGGTCAGATGAGCGCAATATCTCCTACTGTGGAGATCGACCCAAAGACTGGCAGAGTGACGGGTTTGTGACTGCCTTGTACACACGTTGAGTCACTCTGACCCTGCTTAGGCGGTGCGAGCTTTCAGGCTTCGTTCGGGCCTGGTCGATATAACGCCTTCACATGTGTTGACTTCCGCTTGGCGTCGCCTCCTGGCCTCAGTGTCTCAGTGTCTGGTGTATCTCCGACAGAATATGGAGTGTGGTCAGACGGTGGCCCTTTTCTCAACACAACCTCTGGGACGCAACTTTCCAGTACGTTCAGACCGGCCGTTTTTACTCCACTCGTGCTCACAAACATTATAGACGCCGGCTCTCAGCTCGGAGCCCTCTTGTCATTTCGTCCAATCTCCCGATTCCTTCCGACCACCATCCTTGTCCGGTCAGGTGTTTCTTTCATCTCCGCAGAGCAAGCGTGCTCTAATGCAGAGGCGGAGATACCATCCTTTGACTTCGAAAGCGTCGGGAGCGCTGCAAGGGCTGAGTGGAATGATCTCTTAGGGCGTGTTCGCGTAGGAATGGCGAGTGGCCTGGAGGATACAAGGGAGTTGCTATACAGCTCGGTATGTACCAGTTTCGCAGGTTTTGCTGCATATCTCATGCTAACGCGATGGTAGCTATATCGGACGCATATCAGCCCGGCAGATTGTGAGTATCACTGATATCTGTCCGAAATACAGTGAATCCTAATTCTGGTGTCAAGACACCGAGGAAAACCCTTCATGGAATTCGACTGAACCATATTACGACTCTTTCTACTGCAATGTAAGCGTCTCCACTGCACAAGACATAATTCCACTCTGCGATGTCTCGAAGAAGTGCTGATGCACATGCAGTGGGATACCTACCGTACTCTGTATCCCCTTCTGTCCCTGCACGACCCAGCACGGTTCGCTCTCATCGTCAGAGGCATGATCAACATCCAACAAAACGAAGGTGCGGAGCACGTCTTCTATCTACGGCCGTTTCCGCAATTTACACCAGGATGGCTGCCTGAGTGTCGAGGTGCCACACAACAGCAATGGGTTCAGGGAGGGAGCAGTAAGTCGCCGTCAACCATAACCCAATGACTGCTTGTTCATGGCTATAGACGGAGACCCTATCCTCGCAGAGTTTTTCGTCAAGTACGCAGGCTTGTGCTCCTTCATCTCCTTCATCGTTCACATATCCATTTTGTGACCAGATTTACAAATCAATCGACAGCCCTGAACGTCACCACGGATGCCTTGTACAATGCCCTCCTAGCTGATGCGGAGAAGCAGGCGCCTAATTTCGATCTCCAAGGACGCGAGGCTCTTGCATGGAATACTTACAGTAGGTCCTACTCGCGCCGAGAATGTGTCGAGTGCTTAGCGAAACGCATTAGACTTCTTGCCGTTGGACTTATACGGATACGGGGGATCGTATCAAGCCCGGACGGTCTCGAGGGCGCTAGAGGTTTGTAATCCTATCTTAATCGACTGGAATGTGCTGATTCGCAGTGCCTGGTGCCCGTAGTATGCTTTCGACGACTTTTCAATCTCTCAAGTTGCAAAAATACTGAACAAAACAGACGATAGCACCAAGGTTCGCGATTCAATACATCGACGTGCACCTGGCTCATGCAACCGCCGACGTAGTATGCTGGGAGGGCAGAGAATTTTGTCATCCTTTGGGGACCAAATGTCACCGTTCCAGGTGGGCCAGACAGTGTCCTAGGGATGTTCCAGGTCAGTCAATGAGATCTGAAAAGCCAAGCGCACTATTAGACTGGTAGCTGAATATTCGAGCACTCTGTAGCCACGCTATCTGAATGGTTCAAGCCAGTATGTTGATCCTCGGCATTGTAGTGCCAACGACCCGACGCATTCTACGTGCTATCTTGATCCCAACAACGTCGATGGGTTTTACGAAGGATCTCCGCTCTTGGTAAAGTCCTTTCCTCTCAGTTTTTATCACTCCTTCGCTTATGACGTCCTTCCGGCTCTCAGTATTCTCAAGTAAGTAACGCATCGCATGATTTGATCTTGCTAACAAAACCCAGTATGTGCCACACGACAATGCCCTCCTAATCGACCTGCAAGGCGGTCCTCAGAATTTCATCAGCCGGCTGGACTTCATCATTGACAATGTACGAAAATGACGTTTGACCTTGGTTCAGCGCAATGCTCAACTGTCTGCCCATTCCAGGGGTACTTTGATGTCACGGACGAGCCCGGTCAACAAATCCCTTTCATGTATCACTATGCCAATCGTCCCGGGCTGAGCACACAACGCTCGCGGCAGACGATCGCACAGTTCTTCAACCTCTCGGTTGACGGCCTACCCGGGAACGATGGTCAGCTACTTCTCTCTGTCATTCTCTCCGTTGCTCACTGACGTGTATATTGTCAGATTCTGGTTAGTCTCCCTTCACATCGCACATCCAACCTCATCGTGTGAACCCTTCATTTTCATAGGTGCGATGGGAAGCTACGCTTTCTTCAATCTTGCCGGCCTTTATCCTCTCCCCGCCACACGCCAACTCCTCCTCTCTTCCCCATACTTCCCCAGCATCTCGTTCTACAACCCCGTATTAAAGTCCACAACTACGATCCGGGTAAAGAATTTCTCCGGAAACCCTGAAAATGGTACGGGAGGCGCGGTATTTGTGAAGGTAGGCAATATCCGCAAATTGTGAGCGTCGTTCTGACGGTCATGTACCATTCTCAGAGCGTCACGATCGATGGGAAGCCATGGAAATCAACATGTTTTATCGACTGGGATGTGTTCGAGAACGGATCGACTGTAGAGCTCGAGTTGACGAGCGACATTTCTCTGCCTTGCGGGTCTACATCTGATACACTCCCTCCTTCGCTGTCTACGGGAGGTTATGCATAAACCGGGATATGGCGTGGGCCTCAATGGTCACGTCTTCGTCTTTGTAACAGGGTTTATCATCTTGTATTTCAAGCATGTGGCGAATACGTTAGGGTGTCATCATGGCAATGTTACGATTCAATTGTATCACTGATTGGATCACATAGAGAAGAGCCTGCAGGCAACCAGGTGGAACGTCCACTTCAGGCTGTCAACGACTGAAGACGTCTCGTTTCGGCGATTTCAAGCTTCGAATTGATTGAAGCCTAGTAACATTCGGTACATTGGTTGACAAGAACAAGTACATGCGAGGAGATAATGTAGACATAATTAGTGATGGTTAATACCGGCGTGCTATTGTTGAAATTGAGTTAGGATAGTGGGGGACTTCATGATCATGCAGAGTGCTCACGAAGTCAAAAAGAGGCAGCAGTGCCATACTCAATGAACTCCGCCAGGGTGGGGGCCCATTCATCTGGATCCTTGAATGTTTCGAAGGCATCCAAGCCGTCGGAGTCCTGCACGAACCCGAGTTTCATGAGACGGCAAAATTTGCTCGATGTCCTGACCGCGATGCGGATGAGAGGACTGCCGTCCGGGGCATACGGATCGGCAAACAAGTCTATGTCCTCTTGCGAGAATTCTAGATCTGGCATTTCCTTCAACCATTCCTCGATAGGGTAGACTCTTCCTGCTGTCATCTGATATGGAAAAAATCAACCAAGGACACGGACATCGATACTTCAATATAAAGCCTACCCTGTACGCCTGAGCACGGGTTGGAGGGTTGGATCGCTCCGTAATGTCAAGTACAATGCTGTACGCAACGAGAATGAACCCCCATGCGTCACGACGAACCCAAGGAGCCATCAAACTGACCAGTGGGTCCTCGCCATTTCTGGCCCCCTTGAATCTCGGATACCAAGTATGTAAGGCGATATCAAGTAGAGCATAGGCTGCCAGTGGCTTAGCCAGAGAGTGATTGCTTTGCTGTCTCTCTTGTACGCCTCTAGTAACTCGTTAGGAAGGGCGGCAAGGGCGTCGGTGGTGCGTTTGCAAATTATCTTGTGCATGTGCCATACGCGTTTTTGACATTGAGGAGAGCAGTAAAATGCCTGGCTGACGCCCACTACACATCAATATGAGCCGAACTGAGGGTGGCGAGAGCCTCACTTGCAACCAGAGCATCGCTTGAGATTTGCGCGACCTACATTCTTGAAGCAAGCTTCGCAAGTATCGCGTCCAGCAGCTCCAAAGATGTTACGCAGGGTTCCGTCGGCAAATTCTGACATTTTGACAGCGATGGTGAGTGATGTGGAGAGAAGACTCGGTAATCGCAAGTAATCGCGATAAATATCGCGATAAAAACGCCGACGCGCCAACCACGTGCTGCGAAATCCACGGCACGTCGTCGACAGCCGCCGGCACGACGTTATTGACAACGTTCACGTCCCCCAGCAGACTTGACTCAGTGACTTCCCTTACTCTTCTTGACCCGTGTAGGTCACCGCTAACTGCCACCCGGGAGATGGATTCATCTGCACCAAACGTGGTCGCCTTTGGAACAATCATATCATGCAAGTTCGTCTTCCTCGTGCTCCAATTTCCTGCACGACTGTCCTCACCGAATTCCTCTAGCATTGTCAGGCGGCGCGTTTGCAGGGACGTATGCTCTAGCTAAAGGCAGGGGCCAGGCAGTAGCCTCTGTGTTTGCAGTTTCTGCTGCCTTGAATTGTGGAATAGCTGGAGCCACATTCTTCGGTGCGCACAACATGTTTTGGTTATCGGCTCGAACTCATTGAGTCACAGGCATGCGCGAATATGCTGTGAAGCCTGCTTTCACAGCGATGTTGCCCTTTAAGCAATATACCCGACGGAGAAAACAGCTCAATGGCTCTTCCACCGAACTGCAACATAGAGGTGACTTGACGTGGTGGGACATACGAACACACTGCGTGCTTGATTCTTCTGTGAGCGGCGGCATCACCGCGGGCGTTATAAATGCTTGGAGACGTGCGTGTTCTACCTTCAACTCTACTACTTCATCCTGACGACCCGCAGGAGGCAGCCGTGGTGCGCTCCGTGGCCTTACCATAGGAGCCTGCAGTTGCGCGTTGATACAGTTGCTTTGCAACGAGGTTGAGATCCAACGCGTGAAATACGTATCGAGATCCCTGCAAGCGGCTTCCAGACCTACACAAAACTCTGCGCCCTCCGCTGAACCGCCAAAGCCGACTCGATCCTTTGGCGATCGCATTATGGCCTTGTTTGGATTGACGAGGCTTACGGACGAGGATTACCTAGCCAAGCTGAAGCAGGATCGAGACAAGTACCTCCAAAGGATAGCCGAACTGGAGAAGCTAGAGGTGGAGCAGGAAAAAAGAGAACCGTAGACCGGGGTGTAGTTGAACCTCTTGTTCGTATATACGTACACTCATTCTAAGCACTGGTATCCCACTGGTAAACTTCTACAACGCCTTTCCCATCCTTCCCAAACCCTGCGACGGCTGCACTGCGAGAAGATGTAGCCATTCCATTCACTTTCGCGATGCTGGTGACCTCGGTCGTCGAGACGGCTTTTGTTTCCAATTGGGTTGATTCATCTGCCGCAGTAGCCACTGTGTATCGAGTGATGGTCCCAAGTAGCGTGCACGCGAGTAAGTCCATTCGGTCGATGAATCGCCTGATTGCCGTGTAAGGCTGTGAAGCAGGACGTTGAGGGAAGAGGGTGACTTACACAGCAACTACAGGTCCTTCTGCTACTTTTGTGGAGACGCTATCTTCCTCTCTGAGGCCTTCCCATTTACGAGTTCTC
The DNA here is from genome assembly GCA_022160305.1 of Artomyces pyxidatus. Taxonomy (NCBI): domain Eukaryota; kingdom Fungi; phylum Basidiomycota; class Agaricomycetes; order Russulales; family Auriscalpiaceae; genus Artomyces; species Artomyces pyxidatus. Next base: position 287,815 of record MU277208.1, on the reverse strand, counting down.
TTATTTTTGCCAGCCCCAGACGGCTTCTTCTCTCCGCCAGTTCCGATCCAAAGGTGGCCATCGGCGGTGCCGGCGGCGATGATACCTACGGACGATACAGACAAACAGAGGACAAAAGGCGGAGACAAAGAGACACCTGAATCTTGTGGCGGTGGAACTGCCTCCCTAGTGAGTTTTGATTCTCGAAGGTTGTGAAAAGACTCGCCAAAATCATGACGCGACAAGATGTTGCCCTGGGCAAAGTCAAAATGGAGCAGAGCAGAGTCGTATCCTCCACTTATTATTTCACTAGGACGGTCGGGTATGAAGCTAACCGCTCCACAGATCTAAGAGAGAGAAGGCGATACCGTGAGTAGGTCGAGGGCTTAGAGCCGAGAGACCCACGCTGTTGTGTCGTGTTCTCATGCGCGATATGCGGTGTGTCGCGAGTTCAATAACACCCATTGCCCCGCTATCTGTGCTGAACGCAAGATGCTTCTGGTTCGAGCTTAACATGATCTGACTGATGAGTTTCAGGTCCATGGAAGATGGCGCAACCCCTTGCAAACCCACCTCGTTAATGAGATCCTCCTCGTCTTCGCCAATTTCAATAGAGTCCATAGCATCATCCGCAGACTGAATTATTTTGGGGCTTTCAATGTCGATGCGCAGTACCTAGAGGAAGTTGAAGATCATTCCATCCGGGGAGGGATACGGAGAGCAACGTACGCGCCGTCCGCATGCCACCCAAAGCTCGCCTGTCTTATTGGAGCCCGCGCGTGCTGAGGTTATGGAAGATATTTCTGCACCAAGGCCTCTGACTGCTTTTGCTACCTTAGAATCGGGGAGGCGGTATAATCGAAGACTACCGTCGTCTGTTTGCCACGCACACGAGTGAGATGCTTGTGAAAATCCATCGGACCATTGCCCACCTGAGCCGACGAGAAGGTGTTCTTCCGAAGTATAGTGCAAAGATGATACATGTGCTGGTGTATGGAGGGTGTGTTTGAGAGCAGGCGAGGCGTTGTTTGCCATGGCGGTTGTTGGAAGAGAAGCAAATGTGCAATCTTATCTTATCTTGTGGACTATCTTGACGTTTGCCGACGCTGTCCATCCGCTAGTCGCGGCAGGCGGGACTCCTTCAATGATCTGACCAAGGATCCGAACAACCCTTTATACCATACACCCATCATGTCTGCCAATGCTTCCACCAAAAACGCTCCCAAGTCCGTCCAGGACCTCAAAGAACTCCTAGCAAACGATATCAAGGTCAAGGTCGCAGGTGAGTACATCCATGCCAAGTAGTTCCGTTCGCCTCCTGAATGGAACATACGCTATCTTTCTAGGGTTTGACGGTATAACATCTGCACTGAGAAGTATATCATCCTCCGCTGACAGCGTGTGCAGTGGATGGCGTCTTACGAGGGAAATTCATGGTGCGTGTTTCGAAAGCCCCTCGTGACATCGCATTGCTCTAAACTCCAGTCGCGCAGTCCAAGGAGAAGTTCCTCAGCGCAGCCTCCTCTGATGGCTTCGGATTCTGCAGCGTCATATTGTATGACCTATCCTATCATATCATCCGAGAATCCGCGTTCATCTTCACCGCAGCGGATGGGATCTTCATGATGCCGTTTACTCTCGGGAACTGCTGATTTCGAACGCGGCAAATGGTTATCGCGATCTTCTTGCCTCTATAGATCTCTCGACATACCGCCGAATTCCTTGGGAGAACGATGTCCCGTTCTTCTTGGTGTCGTTCTTAGATCCAGATACGAAGGTGCCCATTAGCGTCGATCCCCGCGGCGTCTTGAAGAAGGCGGTGGAAAGGGCGGAGAACAGTGGCTGGCAATGTTATGCTGGCGTCGAATTCGAAGTAAGTTCTTTACAGCCTCGATACTGATTTAAGTAACGGTATGCTCGGTGCAGTATTTCCAATTCAAAGGTGCGTGCGAAGCATCCGACTGCTAGCCTCGATACCTAACCGTCGAGCAGAGACGCCGCAGAGCCTTACGGAGAAGAAATTTACCGGATTGCAGCCTTTGACTCCTGGAAGTGAGTAGCGCGGCAGTCTGCGTGATACTGTGACGAGTAACTCCTCATTACAGTGCATGGTTATTCTCTACTCCGCACGCAGCTGAACAACGATTACTTCCACGACATTTTTGATGAGGGTGCACGCTTCGATGTTGCACTAGAGGGTCATCGTACGTGCATGTCACAAGAAAATGGCACTAAATTGAGACCATTCCATCCACTAGACACCGAGACAGGCCCTGGTGTTTTCGAAACAGCATTGGCCTATACCACTGCTCTTCGTATGGCCGATAATGCGTTACTGTTCAAATACATGACCAAAAGTATTGGAATGAAATATGGCATCGTCCCCAGTTTCATGGCGAAGCCATGGGGCAATGTGCGTGCATCTGATATTCGTGACCAACATGTGTCTAACATAGTTATAGTTGCCAGGATGTAGTGGGTTCGTTTATGTCAGTTATCGCGATGTTCAGAGCTCATTAGGGCTAGGCATATCCACGTTTCTCTGCGCGATCAGAATGGCCACAACGCCTTTGCTGTCACGCCTGCTGAACTCAATGGTGGGCGTGAGGGGGCGGCCTACGATGAGCTCAAGTATATCAGTCAGACCGCCGAATATTTCCTGGCGGGGGTGTTGGATGGACTGACGGACAGTACGTCATTCGTCTATAAACCCGCTCTCTAGACTTGACTGTCATTTTATCCAGTTCTTCCTACGGTAAGTTGCTTTTACAGATTTGAGTTGTGCTCCGTAACTAACATATACCCTCTAGCTCGTTCCTACGATCAATGGGTACAAGCGTCTCGTAGGCGGCGAAGCGTTCTGGGCTCCGAACGCGGTCACCTATGGCTACGACTCACGCGCCGCCTCCGTGCGCGTGATCTCTCCGCCATCTGTGCCCCCTGCGGCCACCCGCTTTGAGATCCGCGTCCCCGGGGCCGACATGAACGCGTTCTTCGCCCTCAGCGCCATCTTCTCACTCGGCATCAGGGGCATCGAGAAGAAACTGCCCCTGCCTACTGCCCCGATCTCTCATTTCACCCTCGAGGATAAGAAGGCCGGAAAGGCACGTTCTGCACAGTGCTGTCGTCTCTCCTTTCCGCTGACACCCTTAAATAGATTACTATGCTTCCGCAGTCACTCGAGGCAGCAACGCAGAGGATGATGCGCCCCGATAGTAAAGCACGAGAAGTTCTGGGAGATGACTTCGTAGACCATTTCGGGGGCACCAGAGAACACGAGATCAAGCTGTGGAATGAAGCGGTGACAACCTGGGAGGGTAAGCTTGGCAACACTTCTTCAGCTTCGCTGTCTTGTTGACTTCGTTTGTCAGTCGAAAGGTATCTCGAGTTGGCTTAAGCGCGTCGATGGCAGTGGGTCTATAGGAACCCTGTGCTGACAATGATTTGGTAGTATACAACCTAAATCGCCTTGTAACATACTGTATATACGTATATTTGTAGGAGTGTCCATGTATGTAACCCAAGCAGTGTACCCAGTAGCTGCGAAGAAGTGCCATGAGATATATTGCCTCACAAATCAGGTCGTCACAATACGGGAGCACCAGCGCCAGTCGGAGCGGCCGCCACGGCGGGGATAGTGGATACAATGGCCGCGCTCACGACGTCGCCGTTCGGATTTGATTCAGAAGGTAGAGACGTTGCTGGCGGCCGGATCTCATCCTTGACCGGTACGACTTCACTGGCCTTGTGCCGGACAGTGTGGAACCAATTCAAGAAATGAGGAACATCCTGTGATAAAAGACGCGTGAGAAGGGTGCAAGCAGTGTTGGGTTCTCATAGCCGTGCGTACCGCGGAAATAGTGCTTGCCATAGTACTGTCGACAAGGAAAGTGGGGATACGACCGCCCGGACTGCTGGTAGTGGCCATGCGCCATTCCACGTTCCCGTCGGGCAGTTCTTTGATCTGCTCCACGCTGCAATAGTGGCCCTTGACAGCCCCTTCCTCCAGTTTGGCCATCTCTGGATCCCCTGTCACGTCGACGGGGATGCATGTGAAGATTCTGCGCAGCAGGGGTCAAAGATCTGATGAGTGCGTAGTAGATGGAGGCGTACCCTGTTCGGGGAGAGCTCTCGTCGAGGTAGGTCGTCTGCAGAACCGTGAACACGCGCGAGGACACGCCGAATGACCCGAACTCGTAGTACATAGACCAGATGGCTTGCGTCGGAGAGATCTGCTTTATCAGGGTAGCCTTCTTGACGTCTGCGATATACCTAGAACGACGCTTCGTCAGCTACAGGGCAGCACAGACAGAAAGGGCAAGCACGTACTCTGTTTCGTTGACAGAGTGGTTATGGCCAAGTTTACTCCAGAACTCGTCAAACGTCGCGTCCTCCGCCGTGTGCTCACTGACTCTGGCGAACCAAGAGGCACCGTCGCCGGGTCCCTTCGGTCGTGACATGGTATTCACCTTGTTCTTCTGGTAGGCTTTGCCCCGTTTCCACGACTCCGTCGAGGCGAGGAGCTCCCGCGATGCCGCAAGGACTGCATCGTCGGAGGGTAAGTCTGACAATCGGGTTCGTTTATAAACGTCTGGGGACAAATTATCGACTATGGGGTGCATACCTGTAGGCTTGAGGGGGGTTGCGATTGTCAAGAGGGGCTTGGGGGACATGGTGGTGGTTGAGTGTGAGTTAAGAATAGCTTGTGGGATCCCGAAGTCGCCCTCGGACGTCGGGCTGTTGCCCTGACTCCCCGGAGTCCCACCCTGCGGGAGTTTCACACCTACGCCCCAGCCCGTTGCGGAGGTCGGAGCTCAGCATGCTACGCAGCAGTGACATAAATCTCGGCTCTAGTCGACTATAAGTCCGTGCGCAGAATAAGTACTGTGAGACGGCAGAAACCTGCAAGCTTCAGATTGCAAGGTCGCAGCCTAAGTAACTCACGCCTCTATATGGGACACCAAACCAGCTATCATTCGTAGACATGCATCATCGGAAGCCTTTCATGCGAAGGGAGAAGCCACTCCCAAACGTCGAGGGCGTGCAAAAGCCATGGTGCAGGTGCTTGATTAAATTGTGCAAATGGGAATTGGTACGAAGTAAATGTTATGATTGAGAAGGCTCTATGGATGGCTGGTCCAAGGCCTTCTCGTTGAGATTCACGAGGCCAAAGAATCGACTACGACCTTGCGTAATGTCATCGCGTGGCAGCTTTTCGCCTCGGTTGAGGACCACCCCCACGAACTTCCGTTCACCACGCATCCAAGGCTCCTTGTAGAAGCGCACGTACCCAGGGACCATGGCGTATATCGTGTGGTCACGCCCCATTTTCACCTAGAAGACGGGAGTAAGCGCCGACATGCACGGGTGAAGAGTCGCGACTGACATGCTGGCCAGGGTGGAAAGTCGTCCCACGTTGCCGCACGATGATGTTCCCGGGGATCACATATTGGTCTGCGCCACGCGTTAAGCACGTACTGAACTACGCGGTAGCGTGTAAGAGCGTACCAGAGAACTTCTTGACTCCCAAACGTTTTCCTGGTGAACCACCATGGTTCCTAACGGAACCTCCAGCACGCTTTGTGGCGGTGCGCACAGACCCTTTGATAAAGAGGGTCAACGCAAGCTGGAGACTCGATAGACAAAGCGAAAGAATACCTAGGATAGAGAACGGGGTCTTGAGCGCTTCACACGAACGCGCAAAAGACAAGAATGACATGGCGGTGCTTGGACGCCGTGGTCCTTTGTCCTAAGGCCGGTTGTATAACGTCAGAACCCACAAAAGACGCAGCGAGGTCCAAGCTGGGCGAAACGTTGTTACTCGTATGTTGTTGTGAGACAGAAAGTGTGGCGCGAGTGTGGCTGAGGCGTGGCGGGACAAGTCGCCGCGTCCTTTATTAGACAACAGGGCACGAATCTTCTTTCCTCCTATCCGACGCGTTCTCTCTCTTCCACCACAGTCTTCCCCGAACACCCTGCAAACAGCTGAACACCATGGTTCTCCTAGTCACCTCCGATAATGAGCAGTTCCAGGTGGAGAAAGAGGTCGCAGAGCGCAGCGTGCTTATCAAAAACATGCTTGAGGGTGCGTGTGCCCGAGTGGCCGCTGAAAAGACTCGCTCACGATGTACACCTCAATGCAGATGTTGGCGAGTCCGATCAACCAATTCCGCTGCCTAATGTCTCGTCAAGTGTGCTGAAAAAGGTGCGTCGCGCCCTTGTTGAACGCCGAGTGGCGCTTCATGTTGAGCACAGGTCCTCGAGTACTGCGAACACCATCGTGGCGAAAAGCTTCCTACGACCGACTCGGAGTCTCAGGACGAGACTCGCAAGCGGACTACCGATATTAGCGAGTGGGATCAGAAGTTCATCGCCGTCGATCAGGAGATGCTCTTTGAGATCATTCTGGCAGCGAACTACCTCGACATCAAGTCACTGCTGTGAGTGCCCATACTTGCTCGTATCACACTCGCGCTCCTTTCTTATTTCATTCTTCAGCGATGTTGGATGCAAGACCGTTGCAAACATGATCAAGGGAAAGACGCCCGAGGAGATTCGTAAGCTCTTCAACATCGTCAACGACTTCACGCCCGAGGAGGAGGTCAGTCATTTCATCTCATCCGTTGTCATCCCACCGTATAATTTAATCCTTTCCTTCCCTTCACAGGCCCAGATCAAGAAGGAGAACGTGCGTTGTTCTTCCTTGTTGTCACGCAGTGCTGTACTGACCAAATTTCGGACAACAGGAATGGGCTGAGGATCGCTAGATGTCCTAGGCGCAATCTGATCTCGATTCGCTGTGCTGACGGCTTCTGAGATTCTCCTGCAGCTGCGCCTCTTGTCTTCGTGTCTCGTTTTCGCAGCCTGCTGTCGATAGTACTATTGACTTCGCAATGACAATTGTATTCCATCCATCTCTCACATCAGCGGCGCAAGTGATATCATCGCGCGACTTGTTCCGAGAACATCTAAACATCGCCTGTGTGTTGAGAGCCAGTACAAAGCGAGAATCGTCAGAAATCTGACTGTTGACTTGTGTTGCCATGCCGTTGGCCAGCGGCACGGGCCCTGAGCTAATTCCCAGTATGGCAGTCAACACTTCCGTCCTGCTTCGTCCGCCGTCCTTTCTCCAAAACTCTCTCCTGCGATACTCTCTTTCCCCCACAACATGTCTCCAATACCAGACCTCCCTGGCGAAGTTGTCCCAAGAAACTCCGAGTTCGACGTCTGGCTCAGAAACCATGTCGCAGGCCTCTGCAACCTGGGCCACGACCGGTGCGCCGCACGTCCTTGGCTCCGTTATATCGTGTTTGGTCCTTACATTCGCGTTGTGTTCGTGTCAGATTTCCGGGAAGCCAGCCTGTCAGCTTCAGTATCAAAGACTTGGATCGGCTAGAAAATAACGAGTGAGTGCTGGATGTGGCCCATCCGCCGTCGCGTGCAGCTCAACAAAGCCGACTACATAGCTATTGGGTCTGCGAAAAGTCGGACGGCGTCCGGGTGCTCTTCGTCCTCCTCACGAATCTTGACACAAATGAACAGCTCACATGCATCGTGCGTTGCCGATCTCTCCTGTCCGTCGGAGGGATGCTCATGGGTGGTTGTCCTTGCAGGTCGACCGACATAACACCTACCGCAAACTCACGGGGCTCTACTTTCCGCATTTCGAGCAGCCTCAGATGCCGTTACGTAGCACCATCCTGGACGCCGAGCTCGTTGTCGATGTGGATCCGCGCACGAAGAAGGTACGCCGCCCCTGTTCCGCTCGCGCCTGTGTTGTGAACGCCGCGCACATTTTTAGGAGACACTGCGGATGCTCTGCTTCGACTGTCTTGTTGTGGATAACCAGAACGTTATGGCGCGGACACTTGACAAACGATATTACGTGAGTCGAACCCGTCCAGCAGTGTGTAAGGTTTTCGACGTTGAATTCGTCTCGATCAGAGGCTGAAAGAATGGTTCCACAAGCCTTATGCGCGTATGATGCAGGATCACCCCCATATGGCCGCCAGCCAGCCCTTCGAGTAGGTGCTTCACCCTTCGAACCTCCTATGTGGCGCTTATTAGCTTCGGTGGCGTCCAGCATCCAGGTGAAGGACGTGAATCTGTCCTATCACCTTGACAAAGTTTTCGGCGTAGACATCCCAAATCTACAGCACGGAAATGATGGGCTGATCTATACGCCTGTATCTACCCCCTATGTCCCCGGCACAGACCCAAATATGTGAGTATGACTCGTCTTTACCACGTCTCAGTGCTTACCCCTGCCCAGATTGAAGTGGAAGCCTCCATCCGAAAATTCCATTGATTTCAAGCTGGTCCTGCGGTTCCCGCCGTTGCCTGGACAGCGCAATCAGCCGGACCTTCGCGCCAAGCCCATCTTTGCTCTGCACGTCTGGTGTGGCGGCGATGGCGCAAAGGCGAACTACGAACCCTACGACGTGATGCACGTCGACGACGAAGAGTGGGAAAGGTAAGTGCTCGCACCGGTTGCTCTCACATCTACTTCTCTTCTGACACGTGTCCTTTCAGCCTGAAGGCGTCTGGCGAGCAGATCGACGACCGCATCGTCGAGGTGCATTGGGACCCTGTGGGCGAGAACTGGCGTATGATGCGCTTCCGCGACGACAAGCCGCACGGCAATCATCGCTCTGTCGTCGAGAACATCATCCAAAGCATCGCCGACGGCGTCGAGAAGGAAGCGGTGCGTGCTCACACTACCCCGCATGCCTCATCTGATCTAACGGACCGCCGCTCCCGCACAGCTCCTCGCCCGCTCGCTCGCGATCAAAAACGCGTGGAAGGCGCGCCACGGGCAGCCGTCGCAGCCGCAGCTGCCTCCGCAGCCGACCGCCCCGCCCCCACCGTACTCGCACAATCCCAACCCGTACGTGCAGGCGCCGCCGCCCAAGGCCATGGGGCCCCCGCCGCTGCAGCTGCGCTACGGGCCCCTCGCGCCCTCGCCATGGAGCAAGGTCGCGGGGCCGACGGTCGTCGCCGGCATGAACCGGTGACTGCGCGCGCTCATGAGGCTCATCTGGTGATTTGTCGGCACAAGGCATGGGTGCATGACGTATGGTGCGCGTTGCACCTTGGCGTCGGCGCGGGCAGATGCATAATATGCCTGCGCGCGGGTGTGGCCTGGCGGGGCTGCGGTGCGTGTGTGTGCGGAGATCGCTGGGCGATTCGGACGGCCCGCGTGCGACTGAGGCCGGCGTGTGGTGACTCTTGGCCGCGCTGTATATTGCTCTGCGTTCTTCTGGAGGTTCCGGCGCGGCGATCGGGACGCTAATAGCAACCACAACAGGACACCTTGGTATTGCAGTGGACACAAACGCTAAGTAGGAGGCCGCGGAGAGTTCTAGGAGGGGTGGTACAGTTTCGTACATACAATAGCGATGTCTTCAACTGTACACTTTTACTCGTAGGTAATTCGTGATGGAAACGGTGTCGTACGCGGAAGCAGATAAGCAGGACACAAACTGACAAACAAACGCGTCGTAAGGTCGTGAATACCGCTGTGTGGGCGGCCCGTGTCTCACTGAAGAGACCAGGCGTGCCCACACCCGGCGAAGGAGATCGAGATAGCGATAGCGGGGAAAGCAGGATGCATAAGCCGACGATAGACAAAATGAAATGCATGTCTAGTTGGTACAAACAGATGATTTGGGAGATGGAGCGGGAAAAGGTATCGGAAGATGTGTTCGGGAGCCGGTGTTTTGGGCGGAGTCACGATGAAACAGGTAGCCAAGTGATGAAGGTACGCGGATGAAGGGGAATTGGGAGGAAACACCGGGGCAAGACGTGGAATGCGCAATGAGAAGAGGGAAACGCTGCGTGAAGTGAAAACAAGCGACGCGAGAACGTTGCTGAGAATGACAAGACCGTCAAGGTATCCAGGCGCGACGAGTGGATAGTCCGCCCTCGCGCCAGGTAGAAGCCAACATGTACAGGTCGTGAAGTGAAACGTAAAGGTCGTGAACAACCAGAGAATGCAAGAGGGTAAGCAAAATGCGTAGATGTAAAGTAGGAAAGATTGAGGGAGATGATTTTTGACGCCTGCCACCTGTCGATGGCGCTGTGGACCGCGTGGTGAGGATGATTTAACCAGTGTGTGGAGCAGGGAAGATCTTGCAGATGGTGAGTGCCGAGGGATGGATACAAGAGGGAAGGGGGTTCCACGAGGACAGGGCCAGCGTCGCAGGTATTTTCGGGCGATGCGTTCAAGCAAAGATGTCGTTATCATGAATATACACAGATTCCGCAAGCTCGTCGAAGACCGACGCCTTGGCAGACCTGTCCTTCGTCGGAGTAGAGAACTCCGAGAAGGAGAGAGATTTGACGGCGGCGAGAGAGATCTGCCGTGCACGAAGGGGTGGCAGGTCGGCGCCGGGGTCAGCGAAGCCCATGTCTGCGAACGAGAGACACTCGCGCGGGGTGAGAAGGGCGTCGGGGGACGATTCGACGGAGGATGCGGACGACTCAGACGAGTGGCGGCGTGTGGGCGTGCGAAGGCCTGCAGCGAAGGCGGAAAGTTGCCCATAGCGATGGGCCTGCGGGCCATAGCGATGGGCCTGCGGGGAAGACGGCGGGATCAATAAGAATTCCTGGCCGACACAAGACAGATGGTGGTGTGTGGGAACTGACCTGGGGTGAATCGTCGATCATGGGGCTGAGCGCGACCTCGGACGCGATGGGCGTCGAGGGCCGCTCGATCTCCAGGGCGTTCACAGCAGCAGGGCTGGTGGGGTCGTCCAGGTCGTCCGCGGGGTCTGCGGGCGACGGTGCCTCTGCGCCCTCCGCTGCCTCCCTCTCCTCTGCGAGGTCTGTGTCGTTCTGGCCGACTGTGACACGCCACCAATCGATGTCAGCGAGGACTCGCCTGGAGGACGTGTCTGAGCCTGAGGATCGCCGGGGACCATGTGGGCGACCTGCGGCCACGCCGATCGCTGCGGGGTAGGGCGACGAGCGGACTGCGGGGGAGGAGAGGGTACGGCGGAGAGAGGGCATGGCGACGAGAGGGTCGGAGAGAGAGAGGAGGGGGTGGGAGCACGTCCTCAGCACGAGATGTCGGAAGGGAATAAACGATATATACAAACGACAAATATAAAATAATGTGTGAAGAGGATGTGACGGCAGCAGATCCAGGCACGGTACTATCCCTCTATGGTCGGTGGGTGCGCCTCGCTCGTTGTCTGTCGCGCTGTTGCCACTGCGCTCTGTCGCGGACAAGCTGTCGTCCTTGTCCTCGTCTTCCCTCTTGGCCACGATCCTCCCTCTCGGCCGTCGCCAGCGAGCACGCTGCTTTGTCTTGAGAACAGCCTTCAACGACAGGAACACTTCCCAGCGGGGCGACGTCATATTGGCGCGCAAGTGACGACCTTCCAATATGATCGTCTCGCCAAATTCAGCGCCTGAGCTGCACTCGCATTTCCCATTTCTCCGTCCGTGCAATTGCCGTGCAACCATCATCGCCAGCCGGCCGCCCGCGTCTGGTCCAGCTGCTACTGGGACTACTAGAACTACTCGCGCCATCCTCCCTGGGCCCCAGGGTCTCTGCTCCACGACATCCCTTCGACTTCTCTCGCTGATGCGCGGTGCGCACTTACGTTCTCGGCCTCCCACATCCACGAGGTTCCCGATTTCGGTCCTCCACTCCTTCGCCATACGCGCATCTTCCTTCATCGCTGATCCCCAATAAAGAATGTCTTGTACGTGCTTCGCTCAAAAAAAAATGAGACAGAGAAGCGGCCTCGACAGCGCATATTGAATGATCGTGCTTCTCAACTCCCCCTTCATAAATCACGCCCGTAAAGCGCGTCTCGACGCGTCAAATATGCCAATCTCCCCAACACGTTATTCTTACGCGCGAATACGCGTCCTGAGGCGTCCTGTCGCCCGCCGCTGACACAGCGGGCTCAAGCACTCCGCGATCGCGACAGTTATTGTCTGTGAGACACTGCCGAAGCCCACCGAAGCCGAAGTCTGCAGCCTGAGACACCGGAGTATCTGCGCTTGTGGTGCGGATTTCCTGCGGAATACGGTGTGATGCGGTGCCGCCTTGATAGGGTTGACAGGAACTGCTAGCCATTTTGATATTCTGGATCGTTCGGATTTCGCGCGAGCGACTCGGACGCAACTCGCTACCCTGACGTCCGGCGCGCGCGATCACACGAGCTCTTGTCTGCGCGCTGTCCGGTATCCAAGGGTACGTACTACTACTACTCGGTGGCAAGGGCTCCTCAGATGCACTCTTGTTCTTCATTCCCCCCGATTAGAATGAAGCCGGGGAGAACAAGGCATTCAGCGGCCCGTACCATCAGCTGGCGTCATGCAGCGTGCTTAATCTAATCCGGCACAGGCGTACGTGCGACGAAATGAACGATAGTAAATTTATCTTGACAGCTATCTGGAATGATTATGCACCCTTGTGCATATGCGCTCCACGCCGCACGGTTATATGCGCCGTGCAGTCTCGGATCGTGGGCCTGACGTACCGGTGACCTGAGCGTATGTCCGAGGGGTTCCGAAAGTCAAGTTAGATCACTCTCTACTTGACAACGTAGCGACGCGAGAGTCGACACCTTGTCCTTGTAGACATTGAACAATGTAACAAGGTGAGGACCAACGACTTGGCAAACGTGCATGCTATGAAACTCTCAGTGCTGCCTAGGAAGCAGTGTGAAGCGTTGGGCACGTACGGGAGAAGTATGAATGCCCACACCAGGCATTGTTCCATAACACAACAGGAAGAATTGCTCACCTGGGAAGTAAAGTGCATACCGAGAATCAACGCCAGACACCGTGGGGAGTTGCCAGAGGCCCCTCTTCAATAGTCAATTCCTCAGATCATCTAGCATTTAATCTCAAATCAAGGGCAGAAATATACAGCGGACAACTGCAGGCGAACTTAGGCTCCTGCTTCCGGACACTGTCCAAAGGTGCCTCGTCCTATGTTCCTGTGGCATGTGGCAAGAAATCACAGCGTCAGAGCCACAAGGTACAAGATCGAGCTCACTACATGCTCCCTATGGCCGTAATAACATCCACTGACGTGAAACTCGAGTTTGATAGATCGATGGGCAAAGCTGGAAAAGCCCGCTGCGAATTAAAAATTTGGCGCAAAGACACGGACAACCGCATGTTCAACACTAGGGCGTACTATGGCCCTTTCGGCTACTCAGATAGATGTAAGGGGTTGGTCAGAATACTTTTCCCCAACGAGAGTCTTGGTACTGAAGTCCCGCACCTTCGAAGATTATTTGCAACTGGTTGCTTACTCCTCTAGTAGTAGCCAGTGGTTTCAGTATCGTGGTAAACACATTCTAGAGTAGTAAAGATCAGCTAGAGGGGATAGCAAGTTACTTGAACATACCGGTAGGTTTGGGTACTCCGACGAGTTCGATGTCGAGATGAAGTCCATTTGGCCAAGTCTCGCCAAGTGCGTTCGGCTTTTGCCGCACGTCTTAGACGCCATAAGCACTTGACTTGCGAAGGCGAGCCGAGCTAGCCTAGTACAACTCCTTCTATCCTAGTATCCAGGAGCTTATAAGACCTGTAGCCATCTCGACGCCGATCCCGCGATACACTTTCCGAACGTACACGAGCAAGTCTACACTTATCAATGGCACGGCAGACCGTCTTCTACGGAGCAGTCATCAGTCCCGAGACTCTATCAGAGTATCAAGCATATCCACACAGTTTGCTCTGTGTCAACACCTCCGGAAATATCAATTGGATAGTCGAGGATGTCGTCGACTCTGCTGTCCAAGATTTACTGTCGCAGTATGGGGCGCTCGAAGCGGACTTCATAGAGCTCAAGCATGGCGAGTTTATCATGCCTGGCTTTGTGGACACTCATACGGTGCGATACATCCCCATCTTGGCTTGATGTTTGCTATAGTCTCAATATGGCCACATCGTCCAGCATGCTCCTCAGGTCCCGAATATCGGCAGGTGAGCTCCGTCGGTCACCGTCGTCGAACGTCTGCCGATGGAACTGTCATTCAGCGGGCAGCAGCACGAACTGCTCGACTGGTTGGCACAATACACCTTCCCCATGGAGGCAAGGTTCTCGGACGTCGGCTTTGCACGGCGGGCATACGAGTCGGTCGTCCGACGTATAATAGACTGCGGGGTACGTCTCTCTATATGTGCTCCCGGATGGGCGTGTTCATCCGCTGCTGCGACAGACGACCACCTGCTGCTATTACGGAACCTTGCACCTCGAGTCGACGAAAGTGCTGGCAGATATCGTTCATGCGTACGGTGAGTGTGGCATCGCACACCTATCTCCGAGCCCCGCTAACCGATGGACGCGCATCATTAGGCCAGCGCGCCTTCGTCGGGGTAGGTAAGCCCATGCGCATATGCACGGCGCTGTACACACTGACATTCGCCGTAGAAATGTAACATGGACCGGCACGCACCTGACAACTACGTCGAGCCGTCCGCCGACGCGTCGCTCGCCGCGACGCATGCTCTCATCGCACATATCCGCGCGCTCCCGTCGCCGCTTGTTCAGCCCGTCATCACGCCGCGCTTTGCCATCTCCTGCACGCCGCCGCTCCTTGGTGCGCTCGGCGCGCTTGCCCGTGCAGATCAGTCCCTGCTGATCCAGACGCACCTGTCGGAGAACGCGTCAGAGGTGACGTTTACGCGCTCGCTGTTCTCAGAATGCACGTCGTATACGGACGTTTACGATCACTACGGGCTACTCGGCCCGCGCACGGTGCTCGCACACGCGGTGTATTTGGACGACGCGGAGGTCGCGCTCATAAAGGCGCGCGACGCCGGCGTCAGCCACTGCCCGACGAGCAACTTCAACCTGAGCAGCGGGATCTGCAAGGTCGGCGCGATGCTCGACAAGGGGATTAAGGTCTGCACCTCGCACTTCCAGCCCCCGTGCGGAGAGTGCTGACGGTTCTGTAGGTCGGCCTGGGCACGGACGTCTCCGGCGGCTTCTCGACGTCGATCCTCACCGCTATCCAGCACGCTAGCATCGCGTCGAAAGCACTCGCGTTCCACTCCCCCGCGCCTGCGGAGGCGACGTTTGCGGGGCGCCAGCTCCCGCTGTCCGCGCTGCTGCACCTGGCGACGCTCGGCGGCGCGCAGGTGTGCGGGCTACAGGACCGCGTTGGGTCGCTCGCACCGGGGAAAGCGTTCGATGCGCTGCTCGTGAGTGTGCGCGCCGACGCGGGCAACCCGGGGCTGTGGGGCGCGGATTTGGATCGGGAACTGTGCACTGGCGATGGCGCGCGTGGGGGTCTGGACGCGATGTTGGAGCGGTTCTTTTTCACGGGCGACGATAGGAATGTGCGCAGGGTGTACGTACAGGGACGATGGATCGGAGGGGCCGAAGAGAGACGGTAGACCTCTCTAGCCTCTGGTCTATACGCTAGATATAGTCGTCACGTTGTACATTATTCCACAGGATATAGAACTACAGGGTGAATCGTAAATTTACAATAAATACATGTTGTTCAGTCCTTGTAATCGCCAAACTCCCACTTGAAACAGTCCTGGCGGTCTTTCAGCACTGCCATCGACAACAAAGAACAAATCAACTCACTATGCAGTCCGCCTCCGCCACTGCCGTGGGCACATCACGCCCCTCCTCCCATTCCTGCTCTAATTCCAGAACGTTTAAAATGACCTCTTTGATGGGGTGTTTGCGCACGTCAACGCGCCAGCCCAACTTCCCCACCGTATCGTATAGTATAGTCCGTCCGAGATGACACCGCGTCTCTAACGCGTAGCCAGCTGAGGCACACGGGGACCCGAAGCCCGTGCACGCACCCTGCGGAATGGGGTCCGCGTTGTGGTATACATGAGTGACCGGTGCAAGGGGGAATGTAGTATCATTCGAGCGCGGAGGCATTGGGAGGTGAAGGCGTTGCGCAGCAAGGCGTTCGCCGGGGGACTCAAAGGCGACGGCGGGGAGGCCGAAAGTTGTGCCGAGGAGCGAGGCGAGTGCACCGCCGAGTGAGTGTCCGACAAGCCAGACGTCAGAAGTCGGGTACAACGACGTCAGGTTCTTGACCAATTCCTGACCGTGTGCATCAATAGGTTTGCGGAATGGATTGTGGAAGGGCATGAGGACTTACAACGCCGACGGAGTAGAAAAGGCTGTCCTCTATGAGAGCGTCGGAGAGGCAGGTGTTGTCGCACGTCCAGTGGCCGGAGAAGCAATCACACACGGTCGAGAAAACCCAGGAGAAGTCGACACGCGCACAGCAGCATGAGAACAGGAGGTTGTCATTGTACTTGTCTTTCTTGGACGTCGGGCCTTGAAGTGTGGTTCCCTTGATGGAGAGGATGACGGTCGAGTTATCCGCCGACAGGAAGACGTGGCCACGGAACCCTTCTGTTACATCTTCCCAACCGAAGGGGAAGCTCTATGTGAAGATCCATATGAAATGAGCGTCTGAGATGAAATTAATATGGGCGATGGCCACGTACAACGTTCCAGACGGGGTCGACTTCATACCAATTCTTCTGGCCCGGTAATGCATACGCATTTCCTGTCATGCGCGCGAGCTGTGCGAGTGTGTGTCGATCCTCCACGTCCGGGCCCAACATATCCACCGGGTCCCACTCCACGATCTCGCTCTGCGCATGCCTTAGCGATCGTGATCGGGCGTGCAGCATGGCGTCCACCGACCGCGGACGGTATACGGTAGTCGGAACAGCATTGACAGTGAATGTGGGATCGGCCGCTTCCTGAGGAAGCGATGACAAGCGAAGGCGCGCCTGGTGCGCATGTTCTGGGTGAGGTTCTGGGAGATCGTAGGCGAGTTCCGCTCCTGTAAATGAGAGGGGGATGGAGTGAGGCCGAGACAGAATGCATTGCGGGTAGAAGGCGAGAATGAGCGGTAGAAGCGTCAAGACTGAGAGCATGATGGCGAGAGCATAACCGCTCTGCACCTCTTTGCCGTCGTATAAGTGCGCAGTTCCAGGAGCTGATGCAGATGGAGGACTCTGACAAGCAGCCTATTCGAGGCTGTTGCGGGCGGGCGGGCGATGCGGAGGGCCGGTCCGGATCACCGTAGCCATCACAAGCACAAACACCGGCGCGCCTTATAAAGGACACGCGCGTGTCTGGCAGCTTTTTCTTCAACGCGACCTTTTAGACAGTGCCCGTTCTGCTTATTCCCTCCAGGATGAACGCGGCGATTCGGTTTAGCGGAGAGGATTGCTTGGGCGGGTATAAGAGCTCACGCACTCTGTTTCATAGTGTAGCGAGTGTCAGACCTTTCCTACATCTTGTATCGCGGACTATTCGTAACACAAGTCGCGTGTTCTAGCCTCAGCCTGTACTGATTCGAGGCCTTTCAACGCGTTGGTCAACCTACGACGTGTTCGGAGTGGGTTGGAGACCAACAAACTCTGAGAATGGCTGCGTGCGTACGTGTCGTTGGAGTACGTGAGCGCCAGAGCTACCAGTGGTCCATGTGCATAGCTGATGTACTAGCTTTCGTGGTATGATATTGATAAAATGTGCTCAATCACTGCTTTGCTCTGATATGTGAGCTGGTGAACGTTTGAACGTTGCAAACTCCTGGCACAACTTGGCCAGAAGTCGGCCGCAGACCATCTAGACTGTGACGTCACGACGACATATCGAGTGACAAAGTCACGCAATGATGTGACAGTCGCAGTCACAGAGCGTGCCGACGGCGTCAGAACGAGCCCCGCCATTCTGTCTTCTACCTCAACTCCTCGAGCCTCGTGCTCCCAACTCTCAAGCTTCCTTCCAGCTTCGCAAACATGTTCATTATCAACTGGTTCTGGGACGTTCTCGCACAGCTTGGTGTGTCCTCGCAGCCGGCCATTGTGGTCACAAGAATCCCCCGATGTTGACAGGTCATATAGGTCTGCTGCACAAGAACGCGAAAATCCTTTTCCTTGGCCTGGATAATGCCGGAAAGACAGTGCGTTCATATCCTGCATCTGGAGTGTCTTATCCTGAAAGTTCGGCATAGACTCTCTTGCACATGCTCAAGAACGATAGATTAGCCACTCTCCAGCCCACGCTCCATCCTAGTTCGTATAGAGCATTCCGTTTGTTTGCGTGGCACTACTAATAGACGTGTCACATAGCTTCGGAGGAGCTGGCTATTGGCAACGTGAAGTTCACGACTTATGACTTGGGTGGTCACCAGCAGGGTGCGTGCTTCTCAATCTCCGTTCTTCTTTATCTCACCACATTGTATGCGCGTAGCCCGCCGTCTTTGGCGCGACTACTTCCCGGAGGTTGATGGCATTGTCTTCCTGGTAGACAGTGCTGATTTCGAGCGCTTCTCCGAGTCAAAGGCTGAGCTCGACGCCCTGCTCTCCATCGAGGAGCTCGCGAAGGTGCCGTTCCTTATCCTCGGCAATAAGATTGACGCGCCTGGCGCTGTGAGCGAGGAGGAGCTCAGGCATCACCTTGGTCTGTACCAGACCACTGGCAAGGTATGAGAGTTCCTGAGTCGTGTGAGGTTGACGGTGCTGACGTGGAGGTGTCTCATAGGGCAAGGTGCCCTTGAGCGATATCCGGCCTATTGAGATCTTCATGTGCTCGGTTGTGCAGAGGCAGGGTTACGGCGAAGGTGTGTCTCACCCTTACTCATTTACATGTATATTGACCTTTTCGTTGCACAGGCTTCCGCTGGGTTTCGCAATACGTATGTCGCATCTTTCCCGTCCGCGAGCCGCCGTAGCTAACTGGCCGTCTGTAGATCTGAGTGGTGCTTGTCGTTCGTGAAAGTTCTTCTAACTACTGCATGATTGCGCGCGGACAGTCGTCTTTCTACTAGCAATGTTATGCAGTCCAATTTTAATGGTGTTCATATTTACCTTGTTTTCATGCCTGAATGTTTGTAACGGACATTCAGTGTTGCCATATTACTCCGGAGTCTGCTGTACATTGCACTGTCTGTGTGAAACCCTACGACGTCGATAGCAAACAAGTGCCTTGCAATCTCTTGCCATGAGTTTCGTCACGAGTAAGATACAAGCTGCCACAGGCGCGCGCTTGTTCGTGGGCGAAGCCACGACGCGTCCACCGATATTGACTCTGACTTTCACACAGGAGAAACCTGAACACTGGAAGCGCAGGTTCCCTGTCATGCCATGGATCAAAACCGTATCCTACGCGCTTTTCCTTCATTCCGGACCGTTCTGGTTCTGTCGACCGGTCTACGCATAGCCTTGATTCTCTACAGCGAATGGCATGATGCCCGTTCTGTCGTAAAGTATACAGATGTCGATTATCGCGTCTTCAGCGATGCGACACGCTTCGTACTGTATCCTGGGCCCGGGAACCACGCCCAGGGGCCACTCGCAAAATGGATCAATGTCGGAGAGTGAGTCGTTGTCTCTTAAAATTTAAAACCTAGCTATTCACACCGGACCCTCGTCTCCTTCTCCTTTCGCTGTATCGATGGGATGGAATACGATGCACAGCCCATATATGCGCGAGACATATCGGTATACACCTCTGCTGGCACTGCTTCTCGCGCCCAACGAGTGGGTTCACCCGTCCTTTGGGAAATATCTATTCGCAGGCTGTGACATCCTCGCGGGCATCCTGATACACAAGTTGCTGGTGTCCGTCATCCTCCCACGTGCCGTGCCCCCTCTCCGCGCACGAGCAGACCACGCTTCTTCCGTCACATCTCGGCAGATATCCACACCCGCCGCATTGCAGGACTCGGATGCCCCCGAGAAGAGGAAAATCACGCAACCCGACCCCATGGCAGAGGAGACGGGGCAGCGCGCGACCGTGCTCGCGGCGCTGCACCTGCTCAGCCCATTTGTGTTCAGCATTTCGACGCGCGGCTCGTCCGAGTCTGTGCTGACGCTCTTCGTGCTGCTGACGCTGTTCTGCGCGCTGCGCGGGCGCTGGACCGCGGCGGCAGTGCTCCTGGGGCTGAGCACGCACTGGAAAATATACCCCGTTATCTATGGCCTGTCATGCGTGGGCGTCATCGGGTCGGAACAGCAGCGTCACAGAGAGAAGCCACCTCAGCAGGACAGGCTCGCTGCAACGAGGCGGTATCTCAAGATCTTTGTCAATGCAGACACTATCAGGTTTGCGGGGATCAGTGCGGGCACATTCTTCGCGCTCGGAGCAGTCGTGTACGCAGTGTAAGTCGCCTCCTCCGCGTCGGGTCCCCTCCTTCCCGATGTGCTAATGGCCCCGCTCCGTAATGTAGCTGGGGATATCCGTTCCTCTACGAGACGTATCTGTATCATCTGCACCGACTCGACCACCGACACAACTTCTCGCCGTACTTCTATCTGATTTATTTGACTTATCCCGGCGTGGGCACCCCGGGCGCGCACCTGCCCCTCTGGCGGACACTCATCCGATCATCCCTCGCGAGTTTTCTTCCACAGATGGGGCTCGCCCTGGGTGCGGGCGTGTTCTTCGCGCGGAGAAGGGAGGATCTCATTTTTGCGTGGTTCGTGCAGACGGCGGCATTTGTTATCTTTAACAAAGTTTGCACTTCGCAGGTATGACACAATCATTACATGTACGCCGCGCGGCGTCCGTGCTGGGTGCTGACCTTCTGACTGTTGCAGTACTTCCTGTGGTATCTGTTGTTCATGCCCTTGCTCATACCCCAGCTCGCGATCTCGTGGCGCCGCGCGCTAGTGTATGTCGGCTGCTGGATGGGGACGCAGGCGTTATGGCTCAGCCAGGCCTATCGGCTGGAATTCCTGGGAGAGGCGGTCTTCTATCGGCTGTGGATCTGCGGCTTGGTCTATGTGGCCGGACATAGTTGGGTGTTGGGGGGCATCATGAAGGGGTACGACAGAACGTCTCGTACGTCAACATAGTGTGCGCCGCTCTTTCGATTATGCGCAAAGGGAGTGAACGGTCAGGGACAGGACGGGCTCAGGGCAGATGGCATAGGTGTGTCGGGGGAGATAGAGCACAACATTTGTCGAGAGCGGGTGCCCGACAACCCCGAAGATACCAGTGGCCTTGCGCGCGTGTTATTTTATATGAATGGAGTGACTCCGATAACTATTCATTTTCGTGACGAGGCGGGTTGTTGCTTCAGGTGCAGATTGGATTTTGGCTGCAACGCTCGGCTCCGAGCTCATCTGATATTACAAGCAGCTGACAATACATAGACCAGACATAGACACTTGAATTCCTTCTCCATGCATAGTCCCGTCAAGATGCCAAAAGCTTCGCATCCAAGCTCTCGTTGGTGAGACCCTCGGCACCGTCTCGAACTTCCAGGACCTTGCCAATATCGGCCTGAGATCTGATGAGTCGTCATTACGTTTCGGGAGGTATGGAGAACGTACTGTGGTTTGGAAGTCGAGGAGAGCACTTGCGTGTAAAGTGAGGAGGCTGGTCTCACACCCTATTGGTGCCCAGTTGACAAGGATGAGGGGGAAGGAGACGCGTCCGTCTGCGTGCTTGAGCTCGTAAGACAGGACCACGTATCGAGGTGAGCTGACGGGAAGCTCTGTGGACGCAGATGAGTCGGTGCTGGTTCTTTCATGAAACGCATCCTACCTTCTGCGAGATCGTCGGGGGATATGTTGTCGAACTGCTCGACCTCCTCCATGATGAGCTTCTGCTTGTTGATCTTGACTATGAGTGCGGCATTTCCTCCCTTGCGGCGCGCAAATCTGAACTTGCGGAGGGAGTCTTTGAGCTCCTGGGGTATGTCAACTGTGTGAGACTTTGGGTGGTCAGCGGCGATGGGGAGGTGGAGGGCGGAGACGACCGACCATGGCGGGAGCGCAGCAAGAGAGATAAGATAACAGGCGCTGGGGCAACGCTGGGGGAGATAATCTGCTTGTGATCTATTCGTGATCTATTCGTGATCTATTCGTGATCTATTCGTGATCTATCCGCTCATGCAGCGCGGCGTGCCGCTCCATGCCGGACGCGAACTACACAGGCACCCTGCGCAGCGATTTGGTGCACACTTATCTCGCGAGTGGGAGCCCTCTGCTGCCCCCTCATGTCGTCCTGAGCCCCCATGTCGCCCTCCAACTCCCCCCTCCGTCCCCCAGCGTCCCGCTCCCGCGTCCGCCGCTCGCGCAGCCCATCCCCGGCCTACCATCCAATCGATCCAGACAACTTGGCCTTTCCCCAAGGAGGTGTCGATGAGGAGACCGTGGAGCTCATTCACGAGTTTGTGCACCCTCACCACCACGAGCAAGAGGAGACCCTGGTAGAGCTCGATCATGATTTCACCCCGGACGAAGAGGTGGATCAGGCTGCTATAGAGTCTGAGCGTGCCGAGCGCAGCAAGCGTCCCTGGTGGAGGAGGGCAACTCCGTGGTGGTGAGAGCAGCCGCAGACTCTGGCTTCCGGCGACGCACTGACGGATTTGGCAAGGTACGTTTCGATGGTGCCCTTTAGCATGGCGGCTTCGATGGCCACCATGGCACCCCGCATCGAAATACTCACAGACATCGTATGCGACGCTCAGAGGAGCGTGCCGGGCGAGGACTGGGACCCTGAAGGGATTCCTCCCTCCAAAGAGGCTCTATCGCCCATCATCCCGTCCCTATCGCTGAATACAACGGATGCTCCATTGGCTTATGATGCCTCGCTGGAAGAGGACTCCCGTAACAACGGGCCGCTTTCGCGCGAGGCTCCGGGCGTTACACTCCTTCACTTTGATAACCCCGTTCCGTGCGCAAAGGATCCCTCGGTTCAAGCGGGTGTTGCGACCCTTTTGGCAGGTGAGTTAGTGCACATCCCTTCTAGCCTTTCCCCTTACCTGTGCGCAAAGTCGTCACGACTACTCAGGGAGTCTTGAGCTGCATCACTACCGGCTTCTGGAGTTCGGTGTGTACAGTCCGCACTTACTGTTCACAGCGACCTCATATCATTTTTGCCCCGCAAGCTATCTGACCGATATGGCCGCACTTTCGTCCTGGGCATCAATGTAGTTGGGCTCTTGATCACTGAGTTGTCCTCTATCGTGGTGTTTCTCTTCCCCCGCTATGTTCCTGGCGGCTATTGGGCAATCGCTTGGGGTTCAGCTTTCGAAGGTTTCCTGGGAGGTATGTGCATGTGATATATTCGTCAGAGGTCTTCTAAAGCGCAGAAAAGGCCGCGTCGCCTCAATGGCCGCCATGCACGCGTATCTTGCTGACACAACCGACTCCAGAACTCGGTGCGTTGAGTTATACATGCCCTCAAGCGCCCATTTTGATTCTGTTGAATAGGTCCCGGATATTCTCCTTGTATCTCGGCTTGTTCTTCGTAGGTTTGGCGGTAGGGCCAACAGCCGCGTCCTTTACCATCCATCTGACTGGGAAACCGATGATCATCTTCTACGTCGCCGTCGTCACCCACTTTACATTTGCGCTACTCACTTGGTTTGTCGTGCCCGAATCGGTCTTGCCTACCCAGATGAAGGTTTCGCGGGCGACCCACGCAACGAGAGCCGCAATCACGCGTCAGACGCGTGGGGCGCTCGCGTGGGCGAAGAGTATATTCTCATTTTTGAGCCCTCTAAGCGTCTTCGCTCCGATGCCAGTAGAGAAAGGGACATCGCCGCAGAAGGTCGGAAGAATGGACTGGTCGCTGACGTTCCTTGCGCTGGCGTACGGGCCCGACACTCTGCTCTTGGTAAGCCCATTCAACAGCCTGTGCGCGTGCCTGATTAATTGGCTATGATCAGGGCGCCGCGCAGTACATATTTCAATTCGCGTCTGCTTCCTATGGCTGGAACTCAGAAATGGTGCGCGTCCTGGTTTCATTTGTCTGAGGCTGCGCTCACACTCTACAGAACGGATACTGGCTCAGCATTGTCGGGGTCACAAGGGCCTCTTATCTTGCCGTTGGACTTCCGCGTGCGCATTATACACTCTTACACTTCCCTTCACCTACTGACTCTCGTCCCCATAGTCATCATCAATGTCCTTACGCGGAAACCTGCGATTCAGCTTCCTGTCGCCCCTTCCGAACCGTTGGATGCACGCTCCCCTTCTCCTGCCGCTACTACGGCTTCTCGCCCCTCTTCGCGTTCACCAGGGCATAAGACGAATGTGACACACCACCACACACCGGCCGTCGACCTGACTATTGCCCGCGTTTCACTCGTTGTGCAGGCCATGTCGTATGCTATGATGATCATCTCGCCAAGTTCTTGGTCGTTCATTGCAGCATCCGCCCTGGGGTCGCTCGGTGCTGGATTCTCGCCCACCGTACAAAGCCTGGCGCTCGAACTGTACATGCAGCGGGGTGGGACAGAGTCGGGGAAGCTATTTGGCGCTCTGAGCGTCGTGCAGGCTTTAGGGTGCGTGTACATACCTTCTTGCGGCCTCGTGGGCTGACGCCTCGTGCAGATCGCAGATCATCGGCCCCTCGCTGTTCGGCCTCATATACGTCAAGAGCGTTGCGACCACTCCACAGCTGATGTTCTTCGCCCTGGTCGGCGTCATCCTGCTCTCGCTCTTCTTCGTCAGCTTCGTGCGGCTGCCGAACCCTCCAGCGAATACCTCAGGCGCAAACGAGGACGGGCGGGTGGGGCGGGAGGAGACGCTAGTAGAGGCCGTGCCTCTTATCATAGTCGAAGAAGTGGAGGACGACGGGACCCAGCGCGGCCGCCAGCCCAGCAAGTCCTTTTCCACTGATGCATCTACGGCCTCAGCGTGAGGGCTTGGACTGATATTTATCCGACGTTACTATACACGTGTATTTGATACAGCGCTGCGACATAACGGACAGAAAGACTGTAGCTTCCCCGCTCAGTGGGTAGCGCAATAATTAGAAGATAATGTGCTGATTCCGGTCATAATGCCATCGCTAAGTTATGGTAGATATAAGCAGTCTCGGAGTCCGTGCAGTCCGCAAAAGATATAAAATATCACCACGCCATATATCCGTCCTGTAGAATGTCGCCACTAAGACTCAAACGTCTGTGGAGGCGGTTACCGGCTTGGTCTTCCACCACGTCCACGCACCCAAACCGAGAAGGAAATTTCCGACACCCATGGCCGTGTTTCCTGCGCCCATAACCACCAGCAGCCACCAAATGATGCCGATGATGCGGTCCAACGCGCGGCCAGAGTAGCGCTTCAAGGTGGAAAAGCCATCGGCCTTGGGGGTATAGGCAGGGGGGAGGTGGAGGAGAGGAATGGTGTCTGGGGACCCGGGCTGGGGAGGTGGCAGGAGGAGTAAGGCCACGATTGGTTTCTGCAAACGACCCTGAGATGTCATTGAGGGCAAAAGACAAAAGGGGAAGACATACGTGGTCCGAAGTTGTGTACGACGGGATGGAGGTGTACAGGATGTTCGTGATAGCGGTTGTTTCCGGGGTATCTGGCGAGTCAGAGTAGGTGGTGTACATTATCCTGTCAGTCCATGACGGCATCCGCTTCGTACTGCAGGCACGGCAAGGCGCTTCAGCGTGACGGGGTAGCGGGAGGGCGATCGCGGGCACTTACCTATAATGGTCGACCTCGCCCATGGCGAACTTGTAGCTGCATTTGAATTGCCAGAACTCGCCTTCCCTGAAGCCTTGGAATATCGTGCCTTTCCGCCGTTCCTGGAGTAGCTGGTCGTACTCCTTGAGCTCCTCGCGCCCACTCTGCGAAGACAATGTTGTGTATAGCTCGGCACGATTGTCCTGCGCAGCGAGCGGGTGCGTTGGAGGAAGGGCAACACGGAAATTAAGGTCTCCCAAGAAGAATAGGTGGGAGGTAGAAAACATGGTGGTCCGGGACTTAGACTGTGAACCGGGGAGAGGTGGGAAAAGTAAAGAGCCAACTATATAATGATAGTCTGCAATCCGTTGGGCCAGCCTTGGCTCATGGGCGGTTAAATGAGCGCATACAAAGCTGAGGACACTTCAACATTCACTGCAAGCAGTCCATGAAGGATAACTCACGTATACACCTCCCCGGGATCACCATCTGCGCCCTGCACTCTGAAGCGGACGCCAGCCGCGCCCTTATTGCCCATGTATGCAGGACCACATCCAGTCCACTGGGTCTGTACATCTGTCACTTGGCGCGAGACGCCTTCGTCCCTCGCGTATACCAACAAGGCCACACCGACATTGACGATCTTGGCTACTAGAGAGTACCTCTCCTTGTTCGGCGCGTGCTCTTCAATCTGTGAGAGAATCAAGTTGTTGCGGCTCTCAATAACCGACTTGGACAGGCCAGAGACTGCTGAATGCGTGAGAAAACAGATGCGACGGAATGGCTAGAACTGACAGCCGAGGTGCAGAGGCAGCAGCTCTTGGAAGCCTACGGCGACGATGTCGGGTGCGCGGGGTTTTCCCGCGAGAAAGTTGGAGACTTCGAAGGTGGGGGCAAGCCAGTCGACGAGATC
This sequence comes from Artomyces pyxidatus, assembly GCA_022160305.1. Lineage (NCBI taxonomy): Eukaryota > Fungi > Basidiomycota > Agaricomycetes > Russulales > Auriscalpiaceae > Artomyces > Artomyces pyxidatus. The sequence continues at coordinate 261,522 of MU277208.1, read as the reverse complement.
CTGGGGCACGCCGTCCACGCCCTGCAGGGCAGTGTTGTACGAGGCAATCTGCACAAGGAGTCGGTCGGAGGGGTCAGACGCCATGATCACCTGAGACGGAGATCAGCACATGTAGCGACTCGGTCGCCGTCGTCGTTGAACCAGAGTAGGCTAGGGTTGGCTGTGGGTGTCGCGGTCGTCGCGACGATGCCGCGGGGAAGTTGACGTCGTCACACGTCGAGGAACAGAGTTGCCGGGCCTCGCCAGGCCTCGCCGCGTACAGTAACGACCACGCGCGCGTGCACGGCCACAACCCCATCGAATCTCTGCTCAGCTAGGCTCAGCTCTGCTCCTCCCCTCATGCTCCTCTCCCTCTAGCTTACCTTCCCACTCTATTCGCCACTCACTTCAAAACTCCAATGTCTAACTCACTCACTTCCAAGGCCCCGTCGACCCTCTCGGCAGAGTTGACCTATGAGGTCGCCCTTCTCCTTTGGAGACAGGTTATGAACATATTCTTTCGCGAAATACGTCCCAGAGGCGCATTCAATATCCCCCGTCATGGCCCAGTCATCTTTGTAGCCGCTCCTCATAGTAACCAGGTATGTGCATTGCACTCGTAACGCTCTCTTGACTGACGGCCATTCTCCGCAGTTCATCGACCCCTTGCTCCTGATGCTTGAAGTGCATCGCGAAACAAGACGACAAGTACATAACTTGGCAGCTGCAAGCAGTATGAAGCGCAAAGCAGTTGGGTTCCTTGCAGGATTAATGTCAAGCAGTGCGTCGCCTCCGCGTCTTGCTTTCACCCCTGCCCTCATGATTGATAGTCCCCGTCGCTCGCGCTGCCGACGACGCCAAAACCGGAACGGGGAGAGTCTACCTCTCGCCAGACGATCCCTGTCTCGTGTTGGGGGAAGGCACCAAGTTCACGTCCGAGTTCTCCCCCAGAATGCAGATCATGCTTTCCAAGTCCGTCAACTCGGCAGTGGCTGAGGTGGTAGAAGTCATCTCGGACACACAGCTCAGGATCAAGAAGGAATTTGGGGGCGAAAGTGGCAAAGGGACCGCGCGGGTCCGCGAGAAGTGTGAGGAGTTGAAGCAGCAGGGTATCATTGGCCTCGACTACAAAACGCTGCCATTCGTGGACCAACAACAGATGTACCGACATGTCTACCAGAAACTGAAGGATGGCGGATGCATCGGTATCTTCCCTGAAGGTTCGTGTACGATTCATCCCCCTTCTCTCGCTCTCGCTCACTTTGATCCTTGATAGGCGGTAGCCATGACAGGACGGACCTGCTGCCTCTGAAAGCAGGCGTGTCAATTATGGCTTTGGGGGCCATGGCCAACGACCCTACCGTCAAAGTGAAGATAGTACCCGTCGGTTTATCTTATTTCCACGCCGACCGTTTCCGGTCTCGTGCTGTGGTCGAGTTCGGAACTGCGATGGACGTGCCTTCGGAGCTCGTGGAGATGTTCAAACTCGGGGGCCCCGAGAAGAGGACGGCAGTGGCTAGCTTCCTCGATATGATTTACGACGGGCTGAAGACAGTCACAGTGCGCGCCCCTGACTACGATACCTTGATGGTGCGTGGACATCAGTCCCTATTCAAACGGCTCGCTAACTGTCCTTCAGCTTATCCAAGCTGCGCGACGCCTGTACAGAACACCGGGACAGCATCTAACCCTGGGTCAAGTAGTCGAATTGAATAAGCGTTTCCTTGAAGGGTACGAACATTTCAAGGACGAGCCCCGCCTTCAGAATCTGCGTGCAAAAGTGTTGAAGTACAACCGACTTGTCAGAGATCTGGGATTGCGTGACCACCAGGTTTGCTCGAGTGTTTCTGAATGAGTCGCTGTTGTCCTCACCCAAACTAGGTTCCAGGCGCTCAGAAAGCCAGTTGGAAAACTCTGGGCCTTTTGCTCTATCGAATGGGTTTACTGGCTGTGTGGACAGTCTTGGCCCTGCCCGGTGTCGTCCTGAATGGCCCTATCTTCCTCATCGCTTCCCATGTATCCAAGAAGAAGGCGAGAGGTAGCGTTCATTTATCAAACAATGATATTCTCAATCTGACGAGCGCCTACAGAGGCGCTTGCCGCATCTGTCGTCAAGGTCGCGGGGCGTGACGTGCTCGCGACCTGGAAAGTGCTGCTGTCGCTTGGCCTCGCTCCTCTCTTGTATGGATTCTACGCCTTTGTTGCCACCATTATCGCGATCAAGGCAAATGCCCCGCTCAAGTGGAAGATTGCGACGCCGTTCCTCGTGTTCACAGTGCTCCCTGCCATGAGCTATGCTGCCCTGAAATTCGGAGAAGCGGGAATGGATGTACTCAAGTATGTTCGTCCTGATCCGCCAAGTCGGTATTCGCTAAACCCAGTTGAGGTCCTTGCGGCCGCTCGTAGTTGCCCTTATCCCTGGACAGCAAGAGTACCTTATCCGATTGAAAGAGATGCGTCAGGAATTGTCCAACGAACTCGTCGCCATCATCAATGAATTCGGTCCGCAATTGTATGAGGATTTCGAGAAGGTGCACATGATCTGTTCTCCTTGTGTATGGGGATCTGAGCTTCGAGTCTTTTCACATTAGTGGCGCATGCTCGTCCCTTCTGCGAGCGTTCCGCCTTCGAGTGGCACTCCGGGCATTTGGCGACGAAAGAGCGCTGCAGGAGCGGTCGATGCGCAAGGCCACCTTCTCGTGCATCCCATGGTGCGTGTGCGAACTGATATATTTCTCGGGATTGGCTGGCTGATATCTTCCCAGTCCTGGCTGGACGAACGTTTATTCGGTTGGAGCCGAAGCGCCTCGCGTGGGACCAGTGCATGGGCGGGTACACGCAGCCAGGAGATAAGTCGTGGCCCTACGCCTGACGGCTCGGATGATGAAGACACCGGCGACTATGATAACGTCCTGAATATCCTGCGTTCGGACGATGGCCATTTGACGCCAAATCGCGCTCGATCGCGGAGCCAACACGGTTCTTATGCAGACCTGCAGAAACTCCGGGCATCAGGGCAGAAGACAACGTTGCTTTCGCCTAATCAGCCATTCCAGCCGCTCAAGCAGGTACACGCAACCTCGGTTGAGGTCTCGGAACGTCCAGCAGACCCAGCGGATGCTTTGACGGAAACTGAGGGCATCCGGCACCGCTCCTTCCGGCAAGACGCGTACAACAGGAAGGCAAGTTTATCCGACCGCGTGTCGGTCGAGCGTATCGGGGCGATGGACCCAGACGAGAGCTTCAAAGATTGCACGGACGATATCAACCGAGAAATCCAGCAGCAGAAGAAGGAAGCGCATGTGGACGGGAACGGGAGCGGGATAGCGAAGGGGAACGATGGGGAGTGAGTGTACATATCTGTATGATTGTTCATCACCTGGCCTTCGACTATCATAGCTATTATCTCGGATAACATAATGCACTTCCTTTATGGCACAAGAGTGAACGTGCGATCAGAGGTTATCCCAGTCCAGTGGTTCCACGAGACTCTGTAAGGTCTCCATGAGTTCTTGATTTTCTGCGAATTTGTTGCGATATGTTCTGACAAATCCGAGCAGTTCGTCTTTGCCCTTTCCTTGATAATCATCGAATCCGATGGGAAGGTGGTTCTCCGCGAGCCAGTAGATGATGTAGTCGAGGTCGTTCTGATCGGACTTGTTCTTGAGGACTGTCTTGGGCCGTGTCGAGTCGTGGTTCTGTGCCCAACGCTTGAGCTTGGTCAGGATAAGGACGGAGGGGTGCAGTATGGCGAATGCTAGACGGGTATCTGACCATCAAACCAAGGCGTGTTGTCGCGGATGTTGGGGGTACCCACATTCGCCAGTTTCCTCGTGGGGGACGAGGTAGGTGGGCCCTGCCGTAGTGGGCAGACCTATTCTCCCCGTTTGCAGGGTTTCGATCATTACGTTGTGCCTGCTGACACGGACGAGCTCGTCCTCTTGCAGCTCTGGCTGGGGTTCCTGACGAGTCACTCGCGTCAACTTACGGATAGCCACGAGCAACCCACGAGCCCGCCGCGTTCCGTACCTTGACGAAGTAAAACTTGATACCAGCTCGGGCAAAGTGGCTATCCAGCTGGGCTATCTTCTCGCGCAGCGTTGGGATATCTACGTCCGTTACCTCTATTAGAACATCTATATCGTGCTTTCAAGGTCAGAGCGGACATCCAGGACACGTCCGAGCCTGAGGCACTTATCTCTGTTGGTCTGGTGCTTCCAAGCAAGGACCATGCAAATCCACCAATGTACGCGTGACGGTATCCGAGTTCATTAAGATGCTTGGAGAACACACTCGCTGCCCGACCCTGGTCATTTTTCGAGGTGGAAATGGATATCATCGCCATTGCAGCAATACTCGCGGCAGCGGAGGGTGCGAGTTAGAAACCGGACCCCGAGGCTGTGGCGATGGATCGGGCTGATTACGTCATCTTCCCGCTTATGCTCCGGGCGCGGCGTGAACAATCGCGGACGCCTCTTTCGTTCCAACCACCATGTTGCACTCGCCGTCCAGGCTAGACACCCCCGCTTACCCCCTTTCATCACCTATCGAATGCCGCACTTTCGATGAAAAGCAACCCAGCAAGTCTCTCCTCGACTTGCTTCCAGAAGAGGTGGTCGAGATTGCGCTGCAGAGGCTGCTGCACGCAGGCGTAGAGCTCATTGAGTGGCGAGCTCCGCTGTACAGACGGATGAAGGTTCCCATCATGGTCAAAGTGAGTCACTTGTTGTTGTTAATTAAACGATACTGAAGGCGTCGGGCGTCGCATCAGAACTACGCATACGTAGTACAGGACGACGATCTAGAGGGCGCATCCGACATCCTAACCAGCTTAGGCCTTCCCGTACTGCAGCCATCGAAACTCCTCCTTAGGGCGGAGGGCGACTTGCAAGCGAAGGGTCGTTTCCATCAGGTTACTCGTACCACCAAGCCCGCCTGGGTTCAACATCTCGTGCTATACCCCCAGTCCTTTGTCTCCATCAATCCCGCCGAGCTCATCGAGCCCCCACAGCCTGACTCCTCGGGCCTGCGTTCCGTCTCCATCCCTCGGCCATCGTCGGTATATGCATCTATACTTCGCCTTATGCTCAAATACCCTCGTTGTTGTTCTACCCGCACCGCCCTCGGGTCCGATCTATCCGAGCTCATCGGTTACCACTTATGTGACATCATCCAAGGCTACGTCGACGCAGATGACGAGAGTTGGGAGGAGGCCCGTGTGAACGAGAGAATTGAGGAAGCAGTGCAGACAGTGAGACGATGGGGCTGGGACGGAGAGTGGAGAGAAGGGGAAGAATGGATGGGCGATGCTTTGGCAGCCTTTGTCCGAGGGAGCGGTGACATTGATTTTTTGCCATGGCAATCTTGACAAGGTCATACCCACTTCACCATCTGTTTCCGCCGTCGAAGTTTCTGGCACGGCTGATGCGAAACTGCATCCCTACCTGTAATGTTGCGGCCGAGGTGAGCAGCGTCAACCCCTTGATGTGGTCTACATATTGACTTACTTACTGGAAGATGTCGGAGCCGCTCTGATTCATTGTTGCTCTCTAATTCTACTGTATCCACGCTGTATCAGATGTGAACAATCTTCTCACTCATTACTTATAATGCCTTTGAAAAGTGGCTACTCTGCTATTATCTACAGAGCGCCGGCCGAGTATATCGGCCGGACTCGGACTCGCAGCTCGCCTCGAGCATTGTCTGCGATCGAGCTGAGTTTCAGTCATTTCATAGAGCTGAACGGTCGTTATCGGCAGCCATGATGAAGATGCAGCGGCAACGAGTTGTGCCGCCTTGCAACCGCCTTGGCGAAAAACCAGTCGGCAGTCTTGCGGCAGTCAGCATTTTGTCAAACAATCTGGATTGAACAACGCCGCTACGCAGGTAGACCGCGCACTTCGATAAGCAAGTTCTGCCTGAGATAAAATTTGGAAAATTCGTTGCCGCAGTTGGTGCACCTGATGCAAAGACGGAAACAAATAAGCATCAGAGCGGGACCGCGGCAACGCCGGCGCTTACCGCAGATCGCTGACTTCGTTGAAAAACTGCGTGATTCGATGAGTCTGCGGCGCGGCGTCGTCGAGGGAGACGGACGCACTTGTATCTGTGTGCAGCCGCCTTGTGAAGCCTTGTAGTTTCCGAGCGCGGTGTCGCCGAGGTCCATGCAGCGGATTTCGCGCTGTGGCGAGTCAGCACTTGGCCCCTTTATCCGGGCGGCCGCCTCACCGTCGTCTCTGGGTGTCCCCCCGCCGTCCTGTCCGCCGCTGTGCTAAGTACAGATACACGCACACGAGCGAGGGACTGACGGTTTGTGTTCCGTGATCACGTATATGGGTGCTCCGCGCATGGAGCCGCACTTCTCAATAAGGAGGTAAGGGTCCGCTGCGCTGGAGGCGTTCGAAGACATGAAGAATCTGCAGAATCCTCAAGGTGGAGGGTGGGGAAGGGATCGGTCAGTCGCTCCCATATATGGAGGCGCTGATGTGGTGGAGATCAACCAAGGATAAACAACATGCACAGTCCACATACACGAAACAAGCCCGTTCGGTCGCGTTAAGTGGACCGGTCCAGGGCCGTGCAAAGATAAGGATATGGATATGCCGCGTGTGCACATGACTTGGCGAAGAGAATCTCTGCTGCAGCCAGCTGATCTTGCGTGCGCTTGCGATGGCCTCGGATTGCGGCGCTGCCGACGCGGATGACGCAGCATAGCAGGTAACGGAAGCTCGCGTGGGACAGGACAGAGGGGAGAGAAGACATAGTTCATGTCGCTAACAGATAGATAGTAACTGCTACAGATCCCGCGGCTGGCCGGCGGTTAGGACTTCCACGCCCGTCTCGGTAATTCTGGCGCGATCTCAGCATGAGTATCACAAGAACGACGGAAGTGAACGCACAATAGGGTCTCCTCAAACTGGGCGCTTCTCTTCCCGTCCACTGTCGTTGCGGTCCAGTTATCGGGCCAATGAACTTCATCCCAGTTACCACCAAGGTTGATCATCTGTAAGGAAGGATTCATCAGATAACCCGAGCGTGCAGGAAGAGCCAACGACGCACCGGCTCAATAGTGAAACACTGTACGGCATCGGTCAGTCCCTTCAGACGAGCTCACACCTCGGATCACGCACCATGCCCGCTTTCATGGTTCCTACGGCCTTATTCTTGGCATAGTGGGGTACGTTAGGGGAGCAATGGAACAGTTCATTAATCCCGTGCCCGGTGTACGTTTTCACGACGGAACACCCGTTCGCTCGTGCAATGGGTTCGCTGTCAAAGACGAGTCAATATATGATAATCGCCCGATAATAACAGCATATACATGGTCTTCCCGAGATCTCGGATGAGAGCCCCCGGTTTGCACTGCTTGATGGCTTCGTCCAAACATTTTCTCGTGGTCCGAATCAGCTTCTTTGAGTCTTCATCTATTTGTCCGACGGGATATGTCTCGTTGAGATCGCCGTGGAAGCCTGCGAAAGTTGAATGTCAGCCCGCTCAATTCCGAGAGCTATGCAGGGATAGCGACACACCGTCGTGAAACAGTGACACGTCTGAAAGGACGGGGATCAGCAGGGGGTGGTGACGATTGAATGACTGCGCAGACCAAGGTTAACAATATCTCCTTCTTGCAACTTTCTTTGATCTGGAATGCCGTGGCAAATGACTTCGTTCACGGATCTAAGTTTGCAGGAAATGAATGGATGGAATGGAGTGGAGTTTTCGTGGGAGCACTCGTGACGTACGTGCAGAAGGACTTGGGAAAACGTCGATAGTTCAGCGGCGAGGGATACGCGTTCCGCTCGATGCACGCTTGGTGGACAATTTCGTCCAGTTCATCCGTGGTGATCCCGGGACGGATGTGGGAAGCCGCGATGTCAAGGACTTCTCTGGAAAGCTGAAACAGAGAAGGGATGGAGCTTGTGATTAGGGAGACTGCTACGCTACGCAGAACGAGCCAAATGAGGCAATAAAGATTGAGTACACACCTTGCAAACCTTCCTCATCTTTTCTATTTCTTCCGCGTTTAGAATACGAGGAGGGTGTCCCATGCGCCTGTTTTCGGAAGTAGGTATCCCTGGCGCGCGCAGAGTCAACGCTGGCTTACACAGTCCGTCCGACATGACGAAATAAAGCAGTGATCCCACCATCATTTACATAGTCAGGCCGGGGTATATGGTCAGGAACCGACCGTTTGGGTGAGAGTGGATACACCGGACGAATGTCCCCACTGTAGGTAAAGTTTGGGAAAGGGTTGAAGGTGCCGTCTGAAGCGGTGCGTCGGTGCGCGAGACGCGTGGATCAGAGGATGCGGTACACACTTTTCGCGTCATTCAGCTGCGTTCCCGGGGTGGCGATATTGTGGATCACCTTGTGCGCTTTCTACAAGGATTCGTAAACCGAAGACAGGTGAACGCTCGGCCGCCATGCTCACCCCTGCGCGGTGGCGTCAGTACCGCCTCCCGTGGACTGATGCACGCGACTCACATCCAGCTTTGAAGCATTCCTGTCCACAGAAGAAGGATCCTTGGATTCCCAGTCTGAAGACGCAGTGCTCAGGAACGTCCCTCGAAAAATGCGCGCAGCTGGTTGTGCTCACTTGTGGCACGTTGGGCACTCCAGACGCGACGGCGGGTTGCCGTTTGGACAGTTTGCGCTCTGGCAGAGGACTTCTGGGGCAGTCATAGTGTACAGAACAAGTGCTCACGGTATATACAGGCGACGAGGAGGAGGAGAGCAGGACGTCCAGACCCCGGAGACCAGATCATCGACTGCGATCCGTTGCTGACTAATACTACTCTCTCCTCGCCGCCGGCACGTGGTGCACCGCCACACAGCGCCCGACGCCCCCGCCGCACGCTCGCAGCATGTCCTCATCTGTTCCGGGCCGAATATCGGGCAGCGAGGAACGAGCCCAGGTTCAGCCCAGGACAACAAAATCGTTGGCATTCCGAAGCGTGCATAGGAACCGAAAAATTGCTACATGAAAAGGGCAAGGCACTAGGTACTAATGGTTCGGAGGATAATACTGTAATGTAACGGCGGCGGCATGGCTGCGATACAAGCAAGGCATGGAGGGGAGGGAGGGGAATGTTGCGCAATAGATACATAAGAAATAGACAAGGAGAATTAGAGAGCAAACGGACGAGGCGACAATGATAACGAATAAGTACTGCAGGAAATACGGATAACAATCGTGGTGGGGCAGAGCGACGGGAGGATAAGTATTTGCGGGGGGAATCTAGTGAGCGAATTATACTGGGGATGGGTGATAAGATGGGATGCAAAGGTATTAAAGAGCCATGGCAGAAAATTAAAACATGCATTAGAAAGAAGAGGACCAAGAGCTTGGTCGTGCGCCGGGGTTAACGAGCACGATCGCCTCGTGGAAACGACGCGCCTGCCCCGTTTTGATGTCATCCTCGTCAACTTGTCACGGCCTCGCGGACGAAGTTGACAAGGGTACTGCTAACCGCAGATGGTCCTCACCGCCTGGGCAGGGTGTCGAGCTTGAAGGCGACGCGGTTCTCACCCGCAGCGCGGAACAGCGCGCGGTAGTGGGACTGTCCGAAAATCTCGGTGAGCTGCGGCTGGTGTCCAGCGATCCACTCAGCGGGCGGCAGCCCGCGGATGGTGCGGTAAATGGCGTCGCCGGGGGCGGGCTCCTCCTTGACAAGCACGAACACGCCGGTGAGTAGGCACTGGAGGAGGTGCAGGAGGTCGGCGACGGGGGCCACGGTGTGCCGCAGGTAGGGGAAGACGGCGCTGTGGAAGACCATCTCCCACTGGACGCGTCTTTCGGGATTGAAGAAGGTGGAGGCGTGCACAGGGACTTGAAGGCGCAGGTTGGGGGAGCGTGGAAAGCCGCCTGAAGAGCGGTGGGGAGGTGGGCACTCGATGTGGAATAACATACGAGAGTCGAGCGGGGCGACGTCCCGCCATCCGTGCTCTTGGACGAGCTGCATTCTGATAGATAGCAGCCAGCGACGGGCGCGGGCATAATTGACCCCAATAGACTCGGCACTGCCAATGGGAATGCCTGTACGCTTAGCCCACTCGTCGAGGTTGCTGACGTCGTTGGAAAAGACCAGCTCGGGGGGAGGGGTCGCCATTGGGTGTGAGAAAAAAAAGCGAGCTTGGGCGATGGGCGATGGGAATGGGTGGGAGGGTCTGATTGAACGTTGGGGAAGGGTTGTAAGCGGGGTAGAAATATATAGTGAGGAACGGTGCAGCGGTCTGCAAAGCTTACAGTGGTGTCAATGGGCTGGGCCGGGGCCAAAGCGGCGGACAGAGGGCGGCAAGAAGGAAAAGCGGTGCTAGAGAACACGCCGGTGAGGGCTGGAGAAGGCGGAGGGGTAAGAAAAAGCGGCGCAAGGGACCGGGGAGTCAGGCGAAGAGGAGGGAGGAGGACGATGGGGAAGGGATCATAATAATAAAAAAAGGGAATTTGAGGAGGGCGGGTGATGCTTGGATTGGCCCGCGCGATAGCAACCGGTTGTGGCACTGGCAGCATCTGAGGCGTCTGGATGCGGCCGACGTGGAACGTGTTTCGACGACGGCGTTCTCTGGCCCTGACTCCGGCGCACCCCCGGCACATCCAAGCCCTTTCCCGCGCAGAATCAAGTCACGACAACGGTCACGTTTCCTGCCCTCCCGTCCACCGTCCCCATGCATCCTCGCTCCTCCGAGCACTCTCTCAACTGCCCGTTGCACCCTCCCCGCCCCGCCGCCCCGCCGAGCCCGCCGAGAGGCCGATTCAGGGTGGACCGCGCTTGATCAATTGGGGTCCTCGGTCTTTTTCTCATTAGTCCGGCCTCACATACAAATGCGGCCATTTGTCCGTGCCTAGCTCTGCGCGACGGCGGCGGGGCCATCCGCGCACTTTATTCCAGATCTGTCGCTCGGTTTCAGATGAAATTTCGTAGCCATGGTTTCCGTTTTCACGACGTCACAGGCGTCCCTGCGCAGTTGTCCGCCCATCGAGCGCGCTCTCCCCGCGGCGACCTCCAGCGCGGCCACTCTCCTGTGGCACCCGCCTAGAATACAATGGGGAAATACACAATAAAGGGACGCCGTCTCTTCCATAACAATACCATCGCCGGATGAGACAGCACTAACGTGAGTGTCCTGTCCAGGAAGCGGGCTCGAATCCAAGTTTCCGCACATGTCCAATATACATCGGAGAGGGGCGTTGCGCCGGCTGAAAATAGCCCCTTCTCGTAGCTTCACGTAGCTTCACGTAGCTTCACGTCTGCTGAACATTGCGAATTACGGCCACTATTCACTTGAGAAACCGAGACCAGTTGCGCTCGCCGTGCATCCGCCGCGGCCCGCCGGCCCGCTTTCATATCGGGAAGGAGGACGTCCATATCCGGCGACGACCAGGCTTGGCCAGCTCGAGTCACCTGCAGTCACTTGCAGTCAAGTTTGCTATCTGTCTTGTACGCACCACTGTTCGAGATCGCAGCTCTTCTCCTTTCCCAAACCTCCCGTCCGCTCCAAAACAATCGCCACCATGGCCATCGCGGTCGCCAATCTCGCATCTACATCCGCGAGCACGCTCTCCGACATGACCTCTGCCTCGAGTCGATCAATCTTGACACACTCCATCCCCGAACACGAGGAGGCGTTCAGCCCTAGCTTCGACATATACGAGGCCTACCAGCGCGCTTTGACAAATCCAGAAGTGCGTGTCTCACCGTACCCCTCGTCGTTCTTGTCTGATTCCCTTCACAAGATCTCAGCGCCGCTCGCTGCGATCCTGTCGCTGACAGAACTCATAACCCAGTCGGATGGTGAGCACGATAATGAACACGTCCATCAGGCCCCTATCTCACCGTTTCGCTAAGCCGGAACTATGTTCGAGTTGGTAAAGGCGCTAAACGACGGCGCTGAGGCGCTGAAGAAACGGGTGCACAATCCGATCGGCCTCAACGCTGGTTCCGAGTTGTTCATTGCATTCGTGACGTTGTTCCCACATGAGTCCGCAGTGAGTTGATCTAACTCGTCTTCCGTCTCCACTAATCCCCTTTAATTATCGCTTAAGAGCTTCTCAGAGCTCAAGACAGAGCTCGTGCGGCAAGGTCAGATCTACGCCACTGAAGCTTTACTCTTCCGCCCCAAGATCGCGGAGCTTGCCCTTGGTTTTATCAAAGATGACTCCATAGTGAGCTTCCAGCGGCCTCGCGTAGGAATAGATGTCGACTCAATTTATCCCAGATACTCACGCATTCCTATTCTCGAGTGGTCATGCAGACTCTCTTACACGCTCACAAGCGCAAGCGGATATCTGTCTATGTAACAGAAGCAAGGCCGCGTGGCCTAGGGTAGGTGATGCACGCTCCATTCCGCTGTGACATAACGCCAACTTAGCGACCCCTGCCTGACAGGATCAAGACGTGCGAAGCACTGACGGCTGCGGGCATACCCTGCACGGTCGTCCTCGACTCGGCTGTCGCCTATGTGATGGATAAAGTCGATTTTATTCTCGTCGGGTCCGAAGCCGTCGTTGAGAGTGGTGGCCTGATTAATGCGGTGGGCAGCAATCAGATGGCTATCATCGCAAAAGCTGCAAACAAACCATTCTATGCACTGGCGGAGAGGTGCGTGACCATTTGTGATCGTTTCTCCCCTACCCTAACGGCGCCTTCAGTTACAAGTTCCACCGGTTGTTCCCGCTATCGCAGGATGACTTGCCCACACACAACCCGGGCATACTATCCTTTTCTCAGCCCCAACATCATTTGACTCCGGAGCTAGTTGCACGCCCTTCTGTTTCATCTACTTCGAGACCTGCCCTGAAAACATCGATTAATTCATCATCCACTCCGAACACGCTCCTTCCCGCGTCATCTGTACAGCGGACGATGACAGATGAGCAAATAAGTAGGAACCCTGATGTTGACTACACCAGGTGAGGTTCTCGGTGACGCGTCTGCACCTGGTGCTCACCCGTCTTCTGTCACAATAGGCCGGATTTAATTTCCCTGGTGTTTTCCGACGTTGGTATCCTCACTCCAGAGGGTGTAAGCCAGTACTTGGTGGGAATGTTTGCTGGATGATCCAAGCTGCAGCTTCGGTCCCTGAGCCATGGCCACTGCGTGCCTCGAGCACCGCGATTCTATACTGTGTGAGTGGGCCGCCGTCTCGATAAAGTTTACGATAACCTTAAACTCTACGCATTCAATCAGATACCACATATATTGTTGTTTATTGTATGTTTTTCGCGGACGACCCGTTGATATTTCCCTTGTATTCCTAAGCTTGGTTCTCGACGGACTTCCGAACCCTTGCCACTATGCGATCATCTGGATCCACGTCGTCGAACTGAGCCTCGAGCTTACGCTGACGTGCCACTTATCTTTCCAGATCCAAATCCCACGGAATTAACGCTGCCCGGTTCTCGGCGCTCAGATATCATATTTCGCACATTTTAATGCTCGGAAACACGCGGTCAGGATCGTGTCTTTGCTCTGTAAAACCAGCGATATCGCAGCGCCGAGCCATTGACAACAAGCCTTGCGCGAAGCTCCCCGAGCTCCCCCGCTTACGTTCTGGCTGCACCTTCTCAGCGATGCACCTTCGTCGACGCATCTTCGGAGTGGGGAATAGGGGTCGCATCCGCTACGAGAGTGACGTGCCGAGTTTCTCTGCGGCAACGCCTGACGTGGCTCTGACCGCGATCGACTCGGCCTGTCGTCCCGGATGGCTCGATTGGCTGAGTGCTGTTTGTATCAACCGCTCGTACGGAAGCTGATTTTGCGGCTCATTCGGCTGCCTCGTGAACCTCCGCTCCCAACGCTCGGCGCGAGGCCTTGTCCGGATAAACATTGAACTTTAGCCTTTTGGCGATTTGCCATCGCGAGCCCGGGGCATCCACGGATCCCAATACATATGTGCCGATTTCTGGCCAATCCTGAGATCCCCGTTTTGATTAGATTTGGAACTGGGCATCCACCACCGTGCACCGGCACCCATGCATGCCCTTCGTTACGATATGATTGCAGGAACGGAACGATGAAATCATCGCTGCGACGAATCGTGCGCTGCCTGATGTTATCATCAGCATCGGGTTGTGAGTGTGATCCATCTCTACCTTTGCCCTGCTGCCTCCGCCGGTCCCTCGGTTATCCAGCTTCCAATATTTAAGGTCGACGCGACGACCTCCGAACCAACACACTCTACCTCTATTTCAAACATGTGTCATTGGCGACGGTGAGGATGACGACGATGGCTTCGCTGCGTCCATTCGCTGACGTGCCCTTGTCGCGCCAGAGTGACCAACACCTTCCTCCGCTGCGGCCATAACCATGACTTGGTGAGTGTTGTCCGCCGCCGTTGTGCGCCTTGGCTGACACCGTCCGCAGCCCGAAGAAATGGTGAGCTCGACGCGTCTCCCGTCTACGCGCGTGTGCCGACGACCATGCAGATCGTATGCGACAGTCGCTGGTGCAAGTTCAGTGACCGTCACCCGCCGGACTGTCTCCCGCCGGCCTGCACGCAGACGTGCCTTCAGTTGTAAGTCATTCGGTCTTCCGGCGCGCCTTCCCGTCACTAACCTTTCCTTGCAGCCGTCAGTTCCCGCAGATGTTCAGTACGCAAGATATCGCTTATCTGGGCATGTTATGTTGCTAACTCCGTGAAACAGATCCGCAAATCAATGGCTTCTGCCCGGCTTGCATTGCGTCCGGGAGAGCGGGCTAACTGGCGTCCGTCATGCTTGACGCCCTACCACATGATTGCTGTTCTGCCTCCTATGATGCTTCCCTTCGCCATAATGATGGGCTCCCGTAATCGCCGAAGAATGACTGACCCAATACTGTAAAGCTTGACCGATAGATCTGCGCGATTCTGTAAATATCGTGGCTCCAGGGCGTATGTACATCGATATCCCATATCATATGATTGCAGTGCTAGCGCTGTGTACGACATGCTGAAGTGATCAGAGTCAACATCCGGAAGGATCCGTGAGCAATAAGGAGAAGAGACGTAGCGTGGAATAGACTCTGAGTCGTGTTGTGCCCTCCGGACCAACGTCTCATCAGGGCACTCTCCCGGATCGCGCGTGTACGGCTATCGTGACGTCGCCACGATGGTCATAGACGTCCCTCGGAATCGGATAACCTCACGGCCGCTCTCTGGTCCGATGAGCGGAAGAGGAGGGAGATACGATAGGAGCGGGCGCGAAGTTTCAATGATCAACGATCGTGCGGAGTTGGTGCAACCTTTAGGGAAAAGGCCGAGCTTCGACCGAACGGTAGTGAAACCGTGGCGGACTGAGCCAACAGGTGGTAAGACATGGGGGGAGAAAGTCCGAGGAGCTGTCCGTGGAAGATCGATCTCGCAGATGGTTGCCAGAGGATGAGTCGGGAGTCTCAGACGAGGAGGATACCGCCGGAGCATCAAATTCGTGCCGACGCAAATCCTATCCATAGATAACCAGCCCGTAGGCGGGAAAGCGGGAAGGGAAGGGTGAGCAACGTTGCTTGCACACGGCGCAGCGCAGGCCAATCCAGGGAGGGGAGAAGACCAGGCTCGTGATAGGGTGCGCGGCTGCCCTCAGGCACAGAGGCTCTGCCCCGATCGCCTGCGCAGAAAATTGCGAACCATCGAGTGCGCCCGCAAGAGAGCCCGAATAAATAAGCTTTGATGATTTCGACCTAAAGAGAGCGAGAAAAAGATGTGGCGGAGTGTGCTCGAGGAAGGCGCACGATCTTACTTACCGCAAGTGGCTAACCCACGTGATTCCTTCCCAGCAGCACGGCGGTGGCCGCGGCCGCCAAGCCGCGACTCTTCGCTGAGTCCTGACGAGGTCCTGACACTGTCCTGACTTGCCGTCGTCTCTCGCTCGCCATGGTCGCCGCCGCGCCCTCCGCTCACCAATGGCTCTTTCCCACCTCAGCGCTCGCTAGCACCCCCACCGCCATAGAACGCTCGCTGCAAGACGAGATGTACGACCGCTCCAGGGGTATCGAGTTCTTGTTTAGGTTGGGGACATCCATCGGACTGTACGTTTCTCTCATCCTATAGCGCTAGATCCAAATGAACGGTCAGATTGCAAGGCATCCTCCTGGAATGTTCACGGCGGCGACCTGGTTCCATCGCTTCTTCATGCGATACTCGATGGAGGACTATCATCGCCAGGTGTGCCATCAGCTACCATTGTCAGTGGCGAATGTCATCGCTCATCCACGTGCAGAGTGTGGCGGCATCTTGCATATTCCTTGCCACCAAGACCGAGGAGTGTGGGCGAAAGCTGCGGGATGTAGCCAGGGTGTTCTGTGCCAAGGCAACTGGTGTTGACGTCCGCGAAATACCCGACAACGGCAAGGTTAGTACGGCTGTCATGGCTGAGCTTGAACGCTTACTCAATATGGACTATTACAGGAGATTGAGGAAGCATCTGCAGCGATCTTGGAGACAGAGGAGGTCTTACTGGATGCTCTCTGTTTCGACTTTGTTGTGGAGAGCCCACACGCCGCGCTCGTCGACCTCTTCGAGGCCAATGAGGTCGCCGCGGTTGTTCAGGATTACGCTTGGAGCATAGCTCACGATTCGTAAGTTTCCTCCATAGATGCTCTACTTCGCATTGATGTAGCTGGATCCTAGATACCGCACGCCATTATGTGTGCTTTATCGACCGCATGTAATTGCTACGGCCTGTTATGTCATCGCTCAGCGATTAGCAGATGGCCCGAATTCGTTGTCTTTGGATGCACGAATATCTTCATCTGCCCCATCTGCTTCTCTGCCCACTCCTCCTCACAAACCAACTTCTCCTGACGTGGCGCGCTTCGCTGTTGAATTCTTTGGGCTGAACGACGAGGAGCTGTCATCGGTTGCAGGCAAGAGACTTGGTTGATCCTCATATCCGAGAGCTGATGATATTCAGATGCCCTGGGGATTCTCATCGACTTCTATCGTTTTCAGGCATCTCTGGGCCTGGTCGACTACCTCGGAAACATCACTCAAGTAAGCTGCTGTTGAAATTCGGCCCGTTTGAGTACTCATGGCATACTAGGTTCCACCGCCTACCATGGCCTCTTCACGACCACACCTGTATCGCCTGTCTAATGACCAGCCAACGGCTGACACGTTCAATTCCGCTCACGGCACACAAGGACAGACTCCGAACTCTGTCCACGGTAGCAGCACGCCGGTCAAGACACCGTCGCGCTGGGCACCTGTGAAAGGGAACGTAGAACCCGATGTGCGCATGGAATGAGAGCTCTCGAACCGACATCTCCCTCTGCCATTGTATCAATAGCGCATATGTATGAATATCTTGACTGGAGGCAAAAGAGGACCTCCTTGATTGCTTCGATGATGATTGTATAATAAATGGATTATGATCGATATGAAGAATACGGCTGGGCGGAATGAGGGTCTAGCCAAGCCGAGGGACCCTGCGGAGGGACAGTCTCTACATTTTTGCTAGTTTGGACACTGCCAGCTTCACTGGCCGCATACCGTTCAGTCATGTCGTCGCCTCCAAACTCGTCGTCGTCGTGCCAAATTTTAATGGCATCTCTGGTAGCTTGCGTCAGACTGTTTGCCTTTGTAGATTTCTGGGTTGAAGTTGAAATTGAAGACACAACGCTTGGGCTGGAGAGCCTGACATGCGCTGAAGATGTCGCGTCTGCTCAAGACGTCGTGAACCGTTGAGCCGTTGAGCCGTTGAGCCGCATGATACGAAAAATGGACATACCACCTGACATGCCCGTCCAAGCTGATTCTGAAACGACAGAGGGTGGTGCTTGCGGGCCGACTGGGCCATCGCCTAAATGAGAAGGATTGAACACAATTTCAGATAACTGCTCAAGACATCGTTAGTCAAGTCGTTGACTGTCGAAGCCATCGCCTCCACATCACGTATAGTGGACACACCTCTGGAGGATCAAAAGCATCTTCGAAACTTCCTATGAAAAGGGCCATGGATGAGCAGATCCAATAGAGCAATGTTTCTAGCACCGTTGGGCGAATGCTGTCATGGCGTTGGTTGGAAACAATGAAAACATTAGTCCACCCTACAGATACATAGACATTATGCTCGACACCCGCGACGGTCTAGGCGACGTGTATTAGACCCACCTCGTGAGAATACGCCGAAGACCCAGGACTGGTAATTTGTCAGGACAAACCACGGTGTTTTGTTGGCCGTGCACATATCATACAGCTGTTTCGAAGACACGTCACTTAGCCTCTGCAGTTGCTGTCAAGATTTACGCGCTTATTACCTGTCCCCATACTCGATACTCACTTCGTATCCCAAGCTTACAAAGGATATCGAATGACGGAAACTACTTGACGGTCAATGACGTGCATTGTAACAGTGAGGTGCTCTTACATTCCGGCAACCAAGGAACGTTTGTATATCCCTCTCGGATAAAATCCATGGCGGCTGGGCCATGATGATGAGGGAAGGGCGGTGTTTATATTTAGAGGGCCTCGACCACAGATAACATGCCATAATGTCATCGACGCTGTCCGTCACGTTCGGATACATTGCCCAGTCAGATATGTTCGTCGTCTTGTCTTGTTCTTTGAAGGCGATGTGGCGCATGATCCCTTCCGCTGTCTCCAATACCATGGGAAATTGCTTCGTGGCCAAGCTAAAGGAACGTCAGAGTGTATAAAACAGCGAGGGCAAAACTTCGTCATACGAGGGCAGATCTTCAATCGGAGGCCAGTCAGGGTCCATTATGTTGAAACCTTCGCAAGGGACAGTCAACTTGGGCGCAGGAATCTTGATGCCTCGAGGTGTCACGAGTGGGGCTTTCGGGACTCGAGCCTCAATGACTGCAGCATAGTTCAACGCGGATGGTCGCATGAGATGCGGAGTGGACGCACACTTCTCGATTTCTACGTGGATAGTTGGATAGTTGCACATTGTCATGCATTGCAACCGTCGTGAACTTTCTGCGCGGACGTTCAGTCGGTTTTTGTGTGATTTGTGGCCTGGAGGAGGAAGGGCCAACGGAAACTGGAGGTTGAATTTCAAAGGTGGGAGGGTAGCAGTCGAGATGTAGTCTTTGAGATTGTCGCCGCCAGACAAGGGAATCTCAAATGCACCTGGGATGCGGATGACCATAGTGATGTGTACGGAGAGTGGATGGAGTCGGATTGGGTAGGATAAGTAAGTACCCACGCGTCTTTATATCGTCACCACAGAATCATGTTCCCTCTGCCGAAAAAAGAGCAAGTTGTAATACAAGAGCGCAATACAAGGCCACGCCAGAAGCTTCATGGGAAACAACGGACGGGCGCTTCGATAACCTCTGTAGTACAAGGAGAGTAATCGTACCTAGTCGTACCCGAGTCCTTGTCGCGGTCTCCGTGAAAAGGTCAAGGGGAGATTATCGTGAGTCCTCCTACGGTCGACGTCAGAAAGTCCTACTGGCGCAATATTTGGTCCGAGGTGGCGCACAGTTTCGGCCACCAGGTGTCTAATAGCTATGATTTTCTCCCTTCTCGAGCCTTCTCGAAAGAAGTATGGCAATGGGTAAATTTTGGGGGTAGTGTCGGATATGTCGTCAAAGAGAGGAGCTGTCATTGCAGCTACCGAGTCAGTGTTCAATATCTTTGCAGACGTCTTCACCGTGACCTTATTATAAGAACATGTTACGTAATACTGTCGAACCGCTTGCTGTCCACCGACTCGATCCCGACTGCTTAGCCGCTACTACATGTACACATGGCACCGATATGGCACCAGCATAAGTAGCTTACTTAGCACCGTTTGGAACATCGTGTAGCCGATCTGCGCGACCATCTCAACCTAGATAATGGCACTTGACTGGAGGATCACATCTAACATCAACATCGGACGTCCCAACGATCCATCTCTGGTGTCTCCGGCACCTAATACGAGCTCGATGCGAGCTCAACAATCAATAGTTTAGTGCTTGGCCATTGGCGCCAGCGCCAGATATCCTGATAAAATATCGTCCATGCCACCGCCTTCTACCACGACCTCTTCACGGTGATCTTGCCGGACCCGACAAATCCCACTGTACACAATCTCCGCATCGCGTCGCACTATGTCGGATTGGGTTGCGCACCGGTGGTGCCATCATCCTCAAGCAAGAAGAGGACTTGCATCCTAGGGCAGAAATGTAAGCGCACTGTCGGTCGTATTCAGATTGAATGCGACAGACCGGTGGGGTGTATGTGTCGCACACTGAATATGCAGTTGGGACGCATGCAGTCCTGAAGACGTGTAGACATGGACACAAAGTGACCACATTGTGTGTGGTACCGCCCGTCGATGATCTAGACCACATATTAGAGTCGCGGGTGATCATGAAGGCAAGTCGAGCCGACGTTATGACACATGGCAGCTTTTGCAGAAGGTCTTAGAGGATGACTGGGGAACGTACAGCGAATGCCACTCACCTCCATCAGGGCTTCTCTGTTATAGATGTGTCGGCCAGGCGTCCTCGAGCGCCTCGCTGAAGAAGCGACCCCTCATGGGCGCATACACGCCAGGTGCTGCCAGCCTCCAGGTCACGTCCAGGTCAGTGAATAAAGGGCAGATCCTGCCGCGGCTTACTCGTGGTCGGTCTCTTATGGTGACAGACAGGCCTTCAGAAGGACGTCGGTTCCGCGCATGCTTCTTCATACGCGACCTGACCCTCGAACCAATCCCCGCAACAAAGCCGACCTCCACGGCACAATGTGTTGATGCAAGAGCCATGATAAATCGAACCTGTGCAAAAGATCGCTCCGAGTGGCTGCGCAGTAACACGGGCCTCCTTGGAATTGCGTACATGGAGCAAACTGGACCGAGACTCTGTCGCAGCCGCTGAAGGGAGCTAGGCATTTACCGGATATCCTTTGAGCGTGTCCTACATGAGGCGGATGGCCGATACACGCGTACCTGGGGAAACTGATGGAGCCGAGATAAAAAGGTCAATGCGTTACCAAAGCCGTGGAAGTATTAAAGGGATGCCTTCGCCCATTGAGACCGGTAACGATCTATGACATATGGTCAGGCTAGGCGAGGTCAAACAAAGTGAAGACATGCACTGACATTCTCACAGTATCTTCGATTATTGCGTGTCCGAGGCAAGACACGAACCAAAGGGGCGTCCAAAGTGGTGTCAATGCCGGCTGAAGAGAACATCGTTGCCCCATTCACACCAAGTTCACCGGTAGTATTTGGTATACAATCGCTTCGGTCGCGAGGCAGCGCAGGGCGTGTATGGCGAGCGACCGAGAACGGCGAGTCAGTCGCGGAAGTTCGAGGCCAGTTACGGCCTCAACTATACCGGATTATAGACGGAGTCCACACCGCCAGGGCTGGTCCGCGCACTGTAACGATCGAAAAACACGTTCACCAGTGACTGATTACGAACAGTAACATTGGGACAAGGACAGAGAGACCATAGGATGGCTGATTGTGACTACGCCCCGCGGCGGCGAATTGCATTCACCAATTGCACCTTGTTCCGCACCTGGAAAACGAAGGTAAGTGTCCTGTTAAAAGGGCTGAAGTTTGTCCGTACCTCATTCGCAAAGCGCCTCCTCCAACGCTCGCTCCTTAGTCGTCTCCGCTTTTCACCCTTCTGTTCGTGTCGAGTAGTCATTCTAAGTTCTGTATACACCTTATTCCGTTGCAAGCAGGCTTGCAGAAGGGCTAGGGCCCCGCCGACGTCCCCGTTCCTCACTTCGAAGCTTCGACCTGAGATGGGATACATCAACCTTCCTGCAAAATCTGAGAATAGAAAATGCATACCAGCGTATGCGTCCTTTGGCGGTGGCAGATGCTTCATAGCCTGAACGCTGTTGGCTGCCCACAATTCTGCGGGGGTTCTGGAGACAGTTCTTTGGGGTGGAAGGCGGTCTCCGCCTTCTCGAATGCTTGCGTTTCCAACATTAAGCATTTGCCATCGGTCGTTTCCCGCTTGTTGAGTAAAGCGACGTGAAGTCATGGGCAAGAATGCGGGATGTGGCAGGAAAGGAGAGGCCGGAAGGCAGACATTCCGGCGGACGGGAGTTGATATGGCGTAGAGGGAGATGCGGGTGAACATCGACAATGTGTCGACGCGACGTGGAAAAAGACGAGTAAGACAGGTCGAAGGCGGCGGCAGCGAACTGTCGCGTCGTCGAGCGGGCCATCACGTGAGGAGCGCCGTCCACGGCGGCCACTGTCGACAACATTCAACCTGCCACCGTTCCCAACGCTCATCGATGCAGGTTTGCATTCTTACCGTCTTTTTGTCTTTGGAGGGCCGTTAATCACCCAGGTGTCGCGGTAAACCTCCGAGACATGAGTCAGGGCACCCCCATCCTCCGTCTGGACACGGCGGGCATACAGGACGACTTTCTGGACGCATCCAAGACCCCGATAGAACCAACCTCCTCTATTCGAACCAGAGCACGCGCTTTATCTCAGGCCGCGACGCTACGTCTCTCAGCTTCTCCATTGAACGAAAAAATACCTCCGTCACCATCCTTCCAACCCGCTGCGTCGGCACCCTATGGGACAAACCGTGCTCGAGATGAAAGTCAGAAACTTCTATCCCATCTTTTGGATCAGCTTCGCCGTAGACCGCAGCCTCCTCCCTTATTCGATGCCTTGACAATCCGGAGCTCCACCGTGACTGGGAAACGCGCCGGCAGTGCGAAGGGAGTCGTCGGGTTCGCAAGTAACAAAAAAGGGAAAACCCCGAACGGCCAAAACGACTCTGACAGCGACGAGGAGATCGACACTGGATTCTCTCCGGACGTTGCGCTCGACCTCATGAACCGACTGAGGGACGTCTTGACCATCTCACTGGCCCAACAATGGCAAATTTTTCACGATGGGTACGCCTCGCATGTGGATTCATCTATCAACCTCTGCTCAAAAATGTTCGTCACATAGCTCGTCTACTCGTCGGTCTTCTACGCGTGGCTCAAAGGGCTACGACGAGGTCAATCCAAGGTTGTCACCCTCACCATTTCGTTTGCGAAGGCGCAGCCGTGACGCTAGCTCTCGATCGCCGTCACCGTCACCGGACGACGTCTCTCAGGCGCCCGAACTACTTTCACAATGTATATCTATCCTCCATAGTATCGTTTCTGAAGATTGTCGTCACCAGCTATCATCACCTCGCTTGCTTCGACCTCCGAACGCCTTGCAGGCTATATCGCTTGATGTTGCCCAACTGCTCATCCACATGCACCAAAATTCTCCAGCGATCATCTCACAAGTGGGATTCGCCCTTCTGCCAGCCCTCGCCACTTTCAGAGCCGAAATGCATTTTCGACTCCTGAGCCTTTTCGAAGAAGGCATACTTCGAGGCGTGTTATCTCAAGCGAGAGAGATTCAAGGTTTGGATGGAGATCTAGACGTTGATCAAAAAGGTGCACAGGACTTGTTCTGTTTTGCAATGCTCCAAATTACTCATACTCGAAGCCTAGACGGGCTGCGGGTGGATGTGAACGGCCTCCTGCAACCCTTGGTATCTATTCAAGTCGAAGAGCCCCAAGATGAGGACGTATCGCAGCCAGACTTTGATTGGCGTCGTTGGATGCTGTCATTTCCCGAGACTAGCCGTCGGATTCCGTCATCAAATACGCCTGGTCAATCACTGTCACTGTATCATCTGACTTCACTCGTCGCCCCATTGTTGGCCGCAGTCTTGGAGGGAATCGATTTTACCTCAGCACGGTTACCGACGTTACATCGTTTCTACCGCTTGTTCTCCATGATCGTTGACCTCAAGCCGGACGTATATCTGGACGTGCTACAAGTCGTTGCCTATCACACGGCGAGGGCACGACGCGCCGCTCTCGAGATTCTGAGCTCTTATTGGCCTCGTGCTCTTGGTCATCCGATTATAAGCAAGCCTTTACGGATTCTCACTTACGCGGAGGCTATAGCCACAGCCGAGAATGCACCTCCCGCACGGACTCGTCCTGGAAACCATCCTTATGCCCATCAATTCGTCTTATGGCGGTTTCTGCCGCTTTCAACTCCAAGTCTGTTTCAGGGACAGTCTTTTCGTGACTGTCGATCGTGTTCTAATACTATCGACGGATTCGGACTTCTCTGTCCTTTCTGCACCTGCTCTGTTCATTTCGATTGCTACGACTATCCAGATGGCAACCTTCTCGCTCAATACGCTATGGAGGCGGATTCCAACGTGCAGAAATTGGCTGTGCATCGGTTCTGCCATATTTTGCCGTCGAGGCGTAGTGCTGAAGCTTCGGTCGCTGGACATAACTTCAGGAGCGTTAATCTGTTCACTTTGGCGTTGTGCTTCTTATGTCGACAGCCTCTCTGGGGAAGTCATGCGCAGGGTTTGAAGTGCGACCATTGTCAGCATTTCGTCCACAGCCACTGCGTTTCTCCCTCGGCATCATCCTCAATCCCTCGCTGCCGTTCTACACCACTTGCTGCCGTCCATGTGACCATCTCCTGGTCTGACCTCAGGCACTCGTTTAGAAGTCACTACCAAGATCTGATTTCTATGAGCCAAGGCGTAGGGAACCGGAGTTATGAGGAGGTGTCGGTATGTTCGGACACCCTCTCGGCGCAACTTCAGATATTCGAGAACGGGCTCGCCATGGGCTCAGTCGTCATTGAAGGCAAAGACATACCCTCCCATAGCGACGGAACAACCGCGGAGGCTTTAAAATTCGATCTCCATTCGATCTGGCTTACGTACCAAAGCGCTTTGGATCCCAACACCTTGCCGGTCTCAGGCATATTGGACGAGTACTTCCAAGAGAGTCATTTGCATCCTTCGCGACACTCTATCCTCTACGATTGGGCAACACTTCTTTTCTTGACATCAAGCCTCAAGACGTCTCATGACAATTTGAAGCTGCCGACGAGCGACTCCTTGGACCTCCTCGCTGTGCAGCCGATATCGTCCGATCCCGACGAATCTCTGAATAATCCCTACGAAGTGCTGTCGCTTGCCCACATTCGAGATGCCCTGGGAATCGGATTTCAGCTTCATTCAGAGCCGGCTGCTTGTCTGGTGCTTAGCCATTTGCACCATGTCGGGCTGTTCGATAGGATGGACATGCAGGAGCATCTGTTCGACGAGCCATCGAAGCCTGAATCAGCGCCCTGCGTGTTTCCCCTCCCGTTAGGCCTGGACATGTCCGTGGACGTGGAAACACTTGTTGCAGCTGTCGAGGCTTGTCTGTCGGACATCGATCTTGCAGTCAACGAAGCCGGTTTCTTGTTACTCTTGCGGAGATTCTGGCCGAACGAGATGGCCACCACATACGCGCTTCGTCGACTCGCGAGAGCACTGATTTCCTGGATTCTGGCCGAGGTGTGTTATAATCGTAGCCAATAACTTCAGCTATAGATCTCATATTTCAGAAAGGACGAACACATGGCAATTATATTACGGGACTACGTCGCTCCTGGGCGAAGTCTCCCCGGCGTCAGGGCTGGAAGTGAGGTTCATCCCTGGCCATCTTCCAATTCCCGTGCCATCCATACTACCACTGCCAACAACGGAGGCGACTACGTTGCCCACCGTCGGAACCTTCTCAAAAAGTACGCCTTCGGATGGCTGCTGGCCCTACATGACCAAGACATCGCGTTCTATGCCCAAGCTGTGTATGAGCTCGTGGTAGAACTATGTGAAGACAGCGAAGTCGGCGCCGATATCTCCGCAGAGCAAGCCACAGATGAGAAACTAGACGCCGTGAGTTCTTCGTTGCTCATGCCGACCTTCTGGCGCTCATCAAAACAGCGAGCTATTCTAATCGCAGATCGTACTTTGCGGCATATCATACGACTTCATCAAGCTACAGTCATCTTCACCGCGTTCGATGACATCTTCATGCGATGGCTGGAATCCGCTTCTTCGTTTGGCATACCGCGCAAAGTAAGTTTCCAATAACTATAGTTTCCCAATTGATGATGACATTGCGAAAGCCGATCGCCTCTCTTCAACGACTGCTGAACCGCGATGGCGGAATTAGCCAGCGCGTGAGCAGCGCTGTCAATCTCACGGCGACAATCATAGACCCCACCTCCTTAACAGCCGTCGACCCTTGGACCACCGTCTTGAGAGTAGCTACTGCGGATGTAGACGGCCTTCGCAAAAGCTTGCAATGGCTATATATGTTTGCCCGGTCAGGGGTCGACATTCCAGTGTCTATATTTCAGCAATTCGCGTCATTCACTGGGCGCTCAAGGAACTCCCTAGTCGAGACGATCCCTCTCGTCAAGGCTATCTTGTCCTCTCTTTGGTTGAAGTCGCTCGGTCGGCAGGAGCTCCTAACCACGATTGGTTCTCTGCACCTTCGGCTGTCATCCGATGTCTTGTCTAGCATAACCACCGGAAATTCCCTCTCAGACGTGTGAGTTCCATCCCTTGATCAAGTCTGACTGCTTATCACCACGTCAGAATTATCTTCATTCGATCATCTCTGGCCTGTTGCCTTCTGCTAGCAGGATGTGAACGTCAGACTCTAAGTGGGTTTGGCATGGTCACAGACGAGGAAGTCGTCGATCTACCGTCTAGGTGTGTAGTAATCGGACCCTCGTATACCTTCTCTCCCTCTTGACAGTCATTGAGTAGACGGACTGTCAACGCCCGTGCCTCTATGGTGCCGGACCCCATCAATCTCCACACCGGTTTCATCGACGCGTTGGGAAGTTATGTCAACGCGACCAATGAGGAAGTCAGCATCTTGGTTGCAAAATTCATCCATCTTCTCGTTAGCCAATGTTACCTTCTGGAGCCTTACGAGGTGGATAACTTCATCTTGCGAAATGTGGATATGCTGTCATTAAGGTTAGACATGACCTTTATTCATTTGGCCCTGGTCACTGAGGGTTCTTCAGCGCGTGGAGCTTCTATGAACTCCAGAACCATCAGCTATCGTCTATCCGCCCCAGCGTCCTTTTGCGCATACTAGTTGTCGACCCGCAACCTTTTGAGAGACTTTTGTCAGAGACTTTGAAACCCTCCGCACCATGGGAACTACGGTATGTCCGGTCGTGCTGATATCAAGGACATATCTGACGCACCCTTTAGCCTTCAGGCTATGAAGCGACTGTTTCGAATTATCCTTGACGTCACTAATCCTGCTTTCAATGTTGAAGAACGACAATGGCGGTCCAGCATCATCTGTGCCTTCACATATTACTTCACCGCCATGTGGAAAGACCCGCAGGTGATGACGTATCCTTGGAATGGATGTCTTTTATACTGAGAATTTCCTGCCTTAAGGAAGAGATCAGGGTCACGGTTGAGACTTGGTCACGGACTCTGCTTCCTGCTCATATGGATGCGATATCATCCTGCTGGAATGAATCTATAGCCAAAGCACCCATCGCAGATCGTGTGAAGCTCGTTGCTTTCCTTATCCAGTTGCAGCCTCACTTTGTGAGTTGGAGAGGTACGTGGCTTCTTGTGCGAAGTTATGATTCATTGACCGGCTCTGGTTGACAGTATTATCGTGGGAAGTCATCGTCGAAACGCTCTTGGAGGAAGATTATATCCAGCATAATGCTGAGAATGGAGATGGCCCAGCATCCGCCCATCTGGTTGGCCTTCTACTTTAGCTCAGGGGTGATATATGCGAGCTCACGTCCTCACAGTCCATGTACGGCCTTTCTTCTCGCGATTCATTCGCCGAGCCAGCCACAGTCGACGAAGACGTGGTCGCTTTACATGTGAACATGATTCATTTCATACCTCCTCATATGCTCACGTTCGTCACCTAGGTCTCCCTCATTCTTCTCAGTCTCAATATGATCGAAGCAGGCGTCACTATCGACACCTTCTCCCTCTTGAAAATCAAGAGGCATCTCGTACAAGTGATCGGGTTTACTGATGTCTCTACCATCCCGTCAGCCACTGGGCAGACTTTCTATATCGCATTCGAAAAACTCGGCGGCATTCCGGAATATGTCTGGGCTTGCATAGACGAATTACTTCCTGTCCTCGATGCTGCGCACCCATTCTCCGTTTCCGCTTCAGCAATGACCGGATCTTACTCCACTGACGACACTCAATCCTCCCTCCTTATTGGATCGCCATTCGTGGACGTGGTTCTGGCCTTGATTAACGAGATGAAGGATCTCCTTTCCGCACCTTTCCTGAGCACGAAAACTCTTCTTGAATGCCTCATGGTCATCGTTTACAAGCACGACATGGAGAGCAAGCCCCTTAAGCATCTACAGGGCAACCTTCGTCAAGCTGTCAGGCGCATGTTATCCATCACGCTAGCTCCCGTCAGTTATGATCTCCGACAACTTGCACTGTCTGTAATTCAGGCATATGTCAAGAGGTGGCCGAACGCCGTGGGGAGCTTCGTGCTGTGAGTACCTCTTTTCTTCGATGACACAGTCGATGTAATGTTTTGACCGTTCAGGGAGTATGTTGAAACTCTAGTGCAGCTCATTACTAGCCTCGAGTACAACAACGATGATGTACTTGCTTCCCAAGCTGCGTCTTATATGGAGATCACGTTGTCCATGTAAGAACCTGAGTTGCCCTCGTCGTCATCTTCTAATTGATCGTGGATAGGTTCGCAGAAAATGGGTTATTAGCCGCATTATGCAAGGTAATAGAGGGCTGTTATCAACGAGACTGATAGTTGACGATATGGACAGCGACGGCAAGGGCCTGAATTCTACGTCGTCATGCGGTCTGTAACAGATCCGAAGGCACGCACGTCCTCCGGATCACAAAGTCTTCGCGATAATCTCTTGAGAGACGCATTCTCCCGAATTGCTGATCTGGATGCGGAGGGCCTAAAGCTTGTCTTAGGGAATGTCAACTCATTCATCGAAAAGGTACATGGCCAGGGGTATAATCCAGCACTTATGCAGCGTGAGAGTGGCTACTTCTCGCAGCACGTCGTCGAGCTGATTAGGTTCATCTTATAGATGTTGGCATGTGTCTCACGAATGTCATTCGGCATACGGCGGAATGGTCGTTAGAGAGCTTTGACCCTAGCCCCTTGCTGTTGATCGCCTCCACACTTGTGGAGAATAACAAAGCTCAGAGTCGCGTATGTGTTCACTCGTCTACTCTCTGACATGTGAACGGGAATGACTTTTTTACCACAGGACCTCTTCGTATACCTGGAGACAACATTACGAGCAGTCCTGGCGAGATTCCATGTATCGCGGGAGAGCCTCACACGTGTGTTACAAGTTACTGGCGATCTGTACCGCAAGACCAAGAGACAAGATGCCACTGTTGCTGGTAAACTCGCCCTGAATAATGTCACCTCCGCATTTCTAGAGATCTATTCCGAAGGGCTCAGACGCAAGGCTCGCATCTTCCCTTCCACTTTAGCGGCCATGACCGAGGTGCGTGCATCGCATGGCGCTTCTGCAAGCGCTGAGCTCACATGCTTCACCAGGCTCTTCTCTCGACAGTATTAACTGGATCCATCGAGCAGGATCTAGACCTGCAAAGTTGGATCTCACGGGTGTCGGCAGATGGCATGACTTATCTGCAGACACATGTCCCGCAGGATGGCAATGCCGAAACAGAGTTCATCTCCTCGCTGACTATAGCAAAACTAGTCATGTATGGGGCCGATCAAAACCCTGACATAGTACACAGTCAATTGTCGGAGCCTCCAGACGTAAGCTCAGGCGCGTTCATACTCCGAAAAGATCCTAACTTCGTCGTAGAAATCTTCTCGACAACCTGTGACGCTGCGTACATGGAACGTCCTCCTCTTGTCGGCCTTGCAGCATCAGTCAACGAGCTCCGGAGTCACGATCATGTCCCACTTCCCGACCTTCGTTCTGGCCTATCGTGACTCCTTGACCACGTCGCAGACTTTTCACAACATCGCAAGTGTAGCTGCAAATATCAATCACTGCTACGCGTCCATCAAGTTATGGTTTCTGCTCGATAGGAGGTTATCAACCCCTCTCGAGTGGGCAGACACCAACCCGAGGTCTTTTCCTAACCCAAACAGCATGGCGCTAATGATTTGGAACGAATTATGGCCTCCATTCTTGGATTTGATCTCACAGCATGCTTCGGAGCTGCAGCGAGGCCAGAATTCGGTACAGATCTCTCATTTGCCCGCCTATGTCGAGTCTAATGGTTATAACAGCCCCTGGCGAGTACGGTATCATCTTCGATCGCTGATCTATTCCTTTTCTTGCGAGAGTTTCGTTCCGTCTTGACGTTGGATACCGCCTTCCAAGTAGCGACTTTGAACCGCTTGCGGATAGCTGGGAGACCAGACGTTCCAAGTAGCAAGGTAATTCCTCCAACATAGCAGTGCGGTCGCATCATACTGATGACCTGCGTCAGCTTTCGCGAACCTTGCGTGAACTTCACGAACCGGCTCCCAGTGTACCTTGGACCACGCTCGTTGACCAAGCCAAGAACGACGTGATGGCAGCGGAGAAGTTGGAGATTTTGGAGTTGTATCAGAAAGAGAAGCTCAAGAGAGATTCCCGTGTAGTGAGCTGACAAGATAAATCGCAAAGGCAATAGACGAGGATGTAAGCTTTGGAAGTAATTTATTGTAAAGACACACATCGAGGGACATACGAAGAGACCGATGGAGCTCAAGCTGCGCGGTGCTTGGCCTTCAGCGCTTGCTTCCGATTCTCTTTCACAATAGTGGATCCGATGAACAGGCCTATTGCGGATAGACCAACGACCAGGATGAATGCTGGCAGACGAATAGCCCACTCCCGTGGTGGGAACCAGCCATGCAATGGACTTGAGCTGTCGAAGAACGGCTGGAAATGGGCGTGAATAGAGGTCTTCTTTTGAGAGAATCGATCGACGAACGAGGAGGATTGCCCAAGTCGTGTAGTACACGAAGACGGAGGCGGCAGCGAGCATCATGGCGCCGCCAAGAGCTTTGTCGCTGAATGTCTGAGATGGATGAGCACTGTATCGCAGTAGAGCCATGAGAAAACTCACCATTGCGGGAGAAAAGAGGAACGTCAAGGATAGTGATGGTGGTGGTGGTGGTGGTGATGGTGAGCGTATTGCCAGCGCGTCGAGACCGTCCGACGTCGGCGTGCGAAGTACGCGGAGCGCGACGCTTGACACATCTTTCATCACCCTCCGCCCACATTCGCGTCCTCCTCACGCGCACTCACCACTCTACCCGTCGGCGACAGCCATCCCAGATTGCCTAACCATCTTTCACGTCCATATGTGCTGAAACTGGTAATATCTCTATTTATCATGGAATATCATGCGTTCGCATCCCTAGCCCACTTCCGCATCCTCCTCGTTCCTGTCGGTTCGATCTCGCGAAGTACCTTCGACAACTGGGCCTCGGAGATTAGGACACTCGAGACGATCCGTCTGAGCGATATCCCGCCGGGAACCAAGGATGAGAAAGGTTCGTGTGTCTGCACACTTTACCCTATCGTGACTTCACTATCGCACGTCAGCGCGTTTCATGCCGAGTCCAAAGTCCAAAGGGCATCTACATCTCAGCTTTCCGAGCCATCCTCCTCCGATATCGCACGCGTCGATGTCTCTGTTCCGGCCGTCTCATTTCCCACTGGGTGTCATCGGCATTGCATCGTGCTCTCACACGGACTCGTTATCCTCCATCTCAGCCGAGTTCAATGCCGCGATGACAGACCTTTTCCCCGTTCAGTCCATTTTTCCGTTGGCGAAGAACTGCTTTGTATTTGAAGAGGGCGACGGAACTACTCATTTGAATCTCGGCGACCATCTACCCGGCCTGGTGATCATTCCTAGTATGATGGGGAACAAGAAGGAGAACATCGAGACATTATTGGCAGACCTTTGCTCGAACATCCTGGCAGAATTTTCTACTGTGGTGTGTATTACTACGGTTGGTCTGATAAATTTATAGCTTATGTTCAAACGGACTAGCTTCAAACTCTTGAAAGTCCCCTCGGTAACGAGTATCTCAATGCATCGTTATTTCCGTTTCTTCCTTCCTCGTCTGATTTGCCACTGCCAATGGTTGATGACGAGCCTGAGTCAACCACGCCTCTACCTTCATACAACAGCCAGCCAGAACTGAGCGGAGCCCCTCGAAGAGGAAGCGCGCCGATGCTCGCCCTGAAACGAAATTCATCCACTGGCCCCGGGACAATCACCTCGGTTCCTCGCCGAACCACCTTGGGTGTTGCCAATGCCAGGAAGCGTCAAAGCGGGATTGGTGCTGCGTCGTCTCATGGGAGACTTTTCAAGGTTCTCGGGGATTTCTTCATATTAGCAGGTCGCACGGAAGATGCTGCCGTGTGGTATGTAGCTGCTAGTCGCTCTATGATCGGTCTTTCGTCTGATGATCCACTCAGGTATACGGAAGCCATTGCATTGTTCAAAACAGCAGCTGACAACGTCTGGCATGCTTCAGCACTAGAGGGCCTGGCAACTGTTGCTGTGCTTGAGGCTTGGTCTTCGGGACAGGGCTTGGTTTGCATCATCTGTTCCCTTTCAGAGATACTCAGCCTAACTTCTCGCCGTCTTCTTAGCAAGCCTCGATGAGTAATTCAAAAGAACCATGGAGCGAAGTCTCCGACAGGCTCGAGCAAGCCGTCACGTTATACTCCAGGACCAACCCAACATCCGACCCAGACCATCGGTATGACTTGTTGGCTTACCTCTATACGGTCGCAATACTTCGTCATAGTTCCCTACTGTTCGCGACGTGGTCGTCTAAAGGTTGGGGCCCTCTGGCGTTCAGCGCACTACTGCACCCTGGTCCAACACCCTACTTGCCTCCGACGCTTATGCATGCTGATTCCCACCTCCTCATCAATCGTGACCGTCTCTCGACAATATCAGGTGTCTCTAGGACCCAAATCTCTGCTGTCCTCTCGCAGGCTCACGGTCCCTGGCTTCTACATCTTGGCCATCGCGAACGCATCGTCATCCTTGAGGCTATGGCGTCAATGTATTCATCCATAGGCTACCACCGGAGGGAGGCCTACATCTTGCGGGAGGTTGTCGGTTGCGTAATGGACCTGGTCGTCTGCGGCAGAGACGAGGCAGCGAGCGCCAATTCCGTAGGGCTTGCAATTACCTTCACGGGATCTGAAGGGCAAACGCAACTAGGTGGGAAGGGTGCCGTTGGCATCAAAGCGACAGAGAAAGCGGACGGCAATGAGAGCATCTTACGGCTGGTCAAATATATCTGTAACGTTCACGGTGTCGATCTTGATACCGTCAAGCTGATTGACTTTGCACTTCAACGGGATTCTGTTGACGGTGAAACCGAGAACAGTATCATGCAGCGCGGAGACCCGGAAGACATACTTGAAGACCCGTATGGCTGGCCAGAGCTGCAGATAGGGATCGTTCGGGAAGCAATTGCGGTAGCAGAAGCACTCCCTGGTGAGTGGAGACAACTGTGCAAGACTCGTCGTCTTACCCATCAGTAGATCCGCCTGCTGTTGCTCAATTCTCGTTGTCTGCATTGAAGTGCCTTCATGGTGTATTCTCTGAGGACGACCAATACTACATGTATGCGACTGCGTCTCGAGCTCTGACAGACGCACGCCGAAGGGGAGACACCCGGTCCGTTGACTACTGGTCCGGTCAACCCGTTGTCAGCATCGAACTATTGCCGTGAGTGTGGATCGATCCGTAACACCGGCCAAACTGAGCCAATGCCGACCAGACTACCTTCTGGACGGCTTGTGATTGAGAACCCAGTTTCTATACTTGCCCAACGACTGTCAAGAGAAGTTGGTGTTCTGCCGAGGTTGGACCCGTTCCTCTACAATCCAAGGAAAGCATTGACCGCCCAGGTGAATTGCATACTTGTATAGCTATCGCCTGTATAGTCTGACATATTTCGATAGGGACGATCTCTGGTGGTGAAGGATGAACTCCTTGAGTTCGTCGTTACGCTAAGAAATCCCTACGTCTTTAACCTGGATATTCAGAGCGTGAGTCTAAGGTGACTCCCTATTCTTCTTCGACCATGTATCTGAATTGACTTTTTTTGGCACAGCACATCCGGCGTGCGGTTTGAAGCGAAATCCATTTCTCTATCAATCCCAGCGAACTCTTATCACTCGATCACGATGGTCGGGACGCCAAAAGAATCCGGCATGCTCGTTATTAGAGGATGTTTTGTCCAAGCTCCTGGAGGAGTCTCGTGTGAATTTCTCCTGCCCGTGTCGACTACGGAGGAGGAGGACAGAAAGTCGCGACGAAGAAGTGCGATAGCATGCGAGTCTGGCCGTTCGAAGTATGGTGGACTGGAATCCCGTCCTTGGGGAAAGGATGGGAAACGAATTAGCACTGTAGGAGGGACAGTTCCGAATCTACCCACTCCCAAATTCTTGGAGTGCAAGGTTGTCCCGGAGCAGCCATTGTTGCGCATACGTTGGAGCTCTCTTACACATGGAGCTGTCATGCTATACGATGGCGAAAAGTACGTACATGTTGCTTCACCATATATCGCGTACTGACTTAGATAGGTCGACGCTCCGACTGACTCTCGAGAACGTCTCATCACTACCCATCGACTTTCTGCGTCTGACCTTCGATGACTCTACCATCGGCCCTGCGCAGACAGCATTAGCCGAAGGGGATCTGTCTGTATACGATGCCTACGAAACCGAGTACGAGCTCATCAACCGTCCTGTATTCTCGTGGAGCCGAGATCAGGAGAACACTGAAATTCTTCCGGGAAGGAAAGTGGTCGTGGTTGTAACATGTATGGGAAAGGTGGGATGGTGCGTCTTCCCCACAAAAGTCACTGTTCCCTTTGTTGATCATTTATGCCCTTA
The DNA here is from genome assembly GCA_022160305.1 of Artomyces pyxidatus. Taxonomy (NCBI): domain Eukaryota; kingdom Fungi; phylum Basidiomycota; class Agaricomycetes; order Russulales; family Auriscalpiaceae; genus Artomyces; species Artomyces pyxidatus. The sequence goes on along the minus strand of MU277208.1, from coordinate 226,856 downwards.
GTACAAGTGGTGGAATCTACATGTCCTACAGTCATGTGCATCGCCGGCAATCAAGTCTTCAAGAACCCTCCGACATCTTTCATACCCGCCAGCTTTCATACCCCGTTCTGGTCACCGTTTATCACATGTTAGAATGTCATGGGATGGACATACTTCCGTTCGAAGCAGAAGAGTATCTTGACATAGCACGTTCGAATGACGAGCACGGTCAAGCATCAGGGAACAGTATACGCCCTCTACTACGTGACGTCGAGGAGGATGGCTGGTGCCTGTTCTCTATCGACGTCAGGAACACCTACGGCTTGCCATTCGAGGTCACTTTTGAGCGTGTTCAAAAGGGTACGCTTGAATCATTTTCTACGTATATCTACCTCACACATGATTTCAGACTCTCCCAGCGCTTCGACAACCCGCATGGTGGCGCCAGGCTCAATGACACGGTGAACCTCATCCAATGTCCTCCAAATTTCGCATTAACAGTTACTCCAGTATTCTGCTCCCCATCAAAAAAATGCTTCTGGCGGAGGAGATTGCCTCACAAGCTATCCCTACCCTATCAGATCGACAGTTCGTCGTCAACAAGTCATCCCTTACCTCTGCAGAAGAAAAAGCACAACGCGAATTATTCTGGTACCGTGAAGAGTTGTTCAAGTGCATCCGCGGCCGGTGGCGAGAGGTCTGTAAATCATACACTATACCACTCACAGCTCATTTAATGACGTATAGGCGGGTGGAACACGGTCTGGAGAGCTCTCCCTTCGCCAACAAAGGCTAACTCTTCCCATGCTGGAGACGCTACGGACTGAGACCGCCAGAGTCCACATGGCGCTATACCATCGGAGCGACGACGAAGCCTCCCCTTGGCAGAATGTTGATCGTAGGGATGGCAAGTATCTCCCAAAACCGTACGAATACGCCTATCTACGGACACGGGTCACCAACCTATCATGTAAGTCGTGTACTGCATCCGGACGCATCGGCGCTGACGCTTTATTCCAGTGGGACCGCTACTTCTGTCCCTCGACCTCTCTATGGATCCATCAGACCACGTTATCCAAGAAGGCATCTTGTCAGATATCCCTCTTGGTCGTCTTGGCCATGGTGAGACGCAGGAGGTGGAGACTCCACTTTGCTTCGTATCTTGTGGTCGCTTTGAAATGCATGCAGATGTTCGGATCTTGGGCACAAGACACGAAGAGGGAAAAGTCGGCTTTGGCATTCTCAAAGCTGTTGTAGACGACGATTAGAATTGGCTTCATAAGTATTACAATCAGTTATGTTGAGGGGCACACTCCATCAGCCCGTGTGCAAGGCTTAGATTATTAAGTTACATTGACTCGTAAGTTGCTGTAATTCTTTGGAGGCGCTATCACAATGACTATTTTTGAAAGGTGCTCGCACTATAATACATCTGACCAAACTTATGATGAACATGTATAATAGAAAGTGCCACATACTCCGTAATTGTGATGTGTATGCTCCATTTGTTCCTCATAAACCGATTATTTACCCTTTATCTTCTTCGGCGGACTGGGTGGCCCCCCATCCTGTCCCTGTCCCTTGCCTTCCTCCCGGTGCCTCTTGACACTCGTCATTTCAGTCCCACCGCCGAAGGATGTGCTCGCAAGTGGGCGTATGATCGGAGACGGCGGTACCGAATCGTCACTAATGTTGCCGGCGTCGGTGGCCACCTTCGTGGGCGACACAGGTGGGGCTGCTGCTTTCAATTGCTTCCCGTACGTCTTCGGTACCGTCGTGAACTTGTTGATGAATGAGTCATCATTGTCACCGCCTGCAGCAGCGCTAATGCTCTTCGTTTTCTTGAAACTGCCAACCTTCGACAAAGGCTGCTGGGGATCGGTGTCTGTCACAGGCGGTGACTGGGAGAGAGCGAAGAAGTCCGTGCTCGGCTCATCAGGGTCCGGATCTTGAGTGGCAACGCGTGCGATGAGGCTTCGGTACCCCGCTTGCACAATGCCAAAGAACCTGGTAAAGTGTGAGACCGTGAAGGCCAGACTTGCCGCTAGGTGAACTGACCGGATGTCCTTCGTGTACACGCGCAAGAGTACTTCGCCAAAGGTTGCTGGCATGAGTGTTGACAAGTCTCCGCGTTGTGCTTTAGCGCAATCTGTAGTTTGTCAGTGTAAGCGGCGACTGTTGAATACGTATGGATACTTACGGTTCGGCGAATTCTTGTGGTAGAACTTGATGTAGTCTAGAGGATTCTTGTCCTGCATCCCGTAGTGCATCTTGGAGTGTTCTACGATGACGTGGTCCGCGGTGAGATCCGCCACATCCTCGGGAGATATGGCATCGTCGTCGTTCTCATCTCTTTCGGTGTAATTGACACCCTCTGGAAGCGGCGAGCTTGGTAGAGAAGATCGGTCCGAGCAGACGAGCTTCGCCTCGGCGACGATGGCTTCCGCAGTGATCTTCTGCTTTAGGAGTGTTCGGTGCTCCCAATCGAAGACCTTGTAGTCGACACACTTGTACAAGTCTCGATCGCGCACGCGTCTGATTATGCGGCGAGATTCCTCCAATTCCTACAAGCGGTGAGAACGTCAGTGAAGGCATGCCGATGAGTACTGATCCCGTACCGGGTCTTCACTATGTTCAATCAAAGTCATGATATCATCAGTTAGACCCAAGTATTTCTTCGGGTCACTAATGCGGTCGGCGATTTTCAGGTGGGACTCCGCAGCCATGATGGCGTCGATCAGCATGTGCTCGATAGCTTTCGCTGGGAAAGATATCAAGGCGCATCCAGAGTACCTCACAGTGGTTGTAACGCACCAGTCTTGTGATTATAAATGCGCTTGTGCAAACTGAAGCGAGAGTAGCACAGCTCATAAATCTGATTGGCGTCTTTGATATCGTAGCATATCTGGTCCTCGATGACCCTCGCAGAGTTGATAAGCCTGTCAGCGCGGAGGAATCAGATTGTGCTGCAGGACAGACGGGATGGACTAGACAGACCGGTTGAGAGAAAGATTCTGGTTGTCGCCTATGGCGCGACCATCCCGCACGATATAGTCGAACCTAGTGGCAGGTCAGTAAGTTCCGTCAGGCAACAAAGCTCTGAGGCTCACTTATCAACGTCTATCCCATTGCACTTATTCGCCACAATCTCAAATAGAAAGGCTTTCTCAGGAGGGTTGCTGTCCCTGTCAGCGACATTAGCTTCGCAGGTTATGTTAATGAAAATGCCACGCACTTGCAGCGCATCTTATCACCGGCAATGAGAGCTTTGATGAATAAAACATCCGCAGGCGGGATATCAAGCTTGTATTTGTTGATCATATCGTCGAACATCATTTCCGATGCATCTTCATGTTGCCATTTCTTGCCTTTCCTACAAAAGATGCTCGTTAGAGGGCATATGCCGAGAACGACGCGCATATACACACAATGCCCTTGGTATGTACATGGAATCCCAAACGTGGCTCCAGGGTCCGTGACCCAGGTCGTGGCAAAGACCGGCGAGCTCGACACACCGGACATCTCGGTCGCTGATGCCAAGGTCCGGTTGGGCATCCTTGAGATGAACAGCCATCTGGCGAGCTAGATATGCTACGCCTGTATCGGAGTGAGAACAGTTCATTGTAGGTAGGTCACACGCAACGCACCAAGACTGTGCTCAAATCTATTATGCGATGCACCGGACCAGACGTAGTAGGATGTGCCGAGCTGCTTGATGGAGCGGAGTCGTTGAAAATGCACACTAGGGAGATTGATATTGGCAAATATGGAATGCGCACACATACACTCATGAATGATAGCACTCACGTATCAACCACTCTCCAAACATGCGGCTCGAACAATACTTTGAAAATATGAGGGTTGTTACAACATAAAGTGAATGCGTTCGCGCACCGAAATCATGAACGGGGTCTTTAATGCTCCGCATCTCCTCGACACGGTGAGGGGCTCTGCTGCGAGGGCGGGCAGATGGGCGTTGCTGATCCATATCAACGAGGTCAGATGTCGTTCTTATACCTGCGGGAAGCAGCGTGTAAGTACAAGTGCAGTTACTGCTCTCTTTGCGAACGAGCTCGGAATAGCCTGGCTGTGTTCTTGAACCAGATGGACGAAAAGAAGCGTGAATAACGTACTAGCAGCTGTGAAAACAGTCGATGAGAAAGATAGGAGGTGCGGTGATGGATGTGGATCACTGACATGCAGCTACACGGAGGACAGCTTGGACGCGTCGGACAAGTCGCGTCGCCTTGCGCGTCGCACGCGAACGCGGCGTTGTCGAAGGTCTCGGCTATCCCCGGTGTACGTAATCGACGCTTGGTCGAGTTGCCACTGCCACCGGCCCACCACTGCCAGTGGGGTCAAGCCAGGTCAAGCGGCCGAGTCAAGCAATTTCAAGCCCTGTGAACTCGATCAGACCAAGAGAGCACAGAAGAGACAACCCCCATGTAAGTCCACTGTTGCGCACACGCCAATTCAATGCTAACAGTGCGGGAGCCAGTCAATCGCCTGTTGCAACGCTACTTTCGCATGTGGCCAGCGTGTACATGCGTGCACTGCGAAGATGTCTCAACAACTTCTCTTTACCCCGTCATTCTGCAGTGCGAGCGCTGAGCACTGTCCAACCATCAGCCTCATCTCCGCCAAATCTCTCCAACAACCCTCATTCCCCATCTGATTTGGATACTCCAGCCCAAAGACACGAGACGTGGATGCGCGGCAATGCTATCTTCTTTTCCACGAAGAGGCTACTCCTTAGGGGTAGGACAGACGAAGCAGTGGCCTATTTTCGTCTGCGCCTGGCATCCACAACGGCCTCGGACGACCGCGTCTTGAGGTTCAGGGTCTACCAACGTGTCATCGACCTCCTGCTGAGCCAGGGACACTATCCGCAGGCTCAAGAACTTGTGTCAAGCATGCGCGAGGAGGGCTTGTGGGCTTCGAGCGTCCTCCGGTCGAAGATGCTTGTAGCCAGCTACCTGTCGTCTGCCGATCCAAACCATGCGTCACGTTCGGACGCCCTCATCGCCGCTTTGAGACCAATTCTCTCCCTCTCCAGCTTCACCGAGAAAGAGCTCCGCAAACTCGTCGACTTCATGAATACGCTCCCACGCTTAGATGTGAAGCTCATCGCACGCGTCGCGGACCTTTACGTGGAAGCTAGAGGTGAAGGGTACAGCTTGCGGTCGGCGACCATCAACAGGCTCATCAGCGTCTACGCCGTGAGGGACTCCACTGAAGCAGTTCGATTCCTGCCTGCCACGCCGGAGGACCATCCCCCTCTGGACGACGAGGAAGGGACTTCCGTGTCGGCGTACACAACTTTGTTGGCCGAGCTCTCCAGAGAAGGGAACCTTTCACCAGAGCGTGTGCAAGCAATCGTGCAGCGCATGAACGACCAGGGTATCCAGCCTGACCTCCCGTTGCTCAACACTCTCATTAGGATTTCGGTATACCAGCAGGAGTTTTACAAAGCCTTTGCTATCTACGACCTAATACGAACGAATCCATCTGCCTCTATGGTGCCCGACGCATATGCTTTCAGTAGCCTCTTCAAGGCATTGCAGGCGATGCACTATCGACGCTCGGCTCAAACTCGTCGCATGAAGATACCATCCAACGCGCGTACGGGACGAGTGCTGTACCGGGAGATGGTCGAATATCACATGCTGGAGACCTGCGGCGTCATAAGGCGTAGATCCCCAGTGATCACCACCTCGTCGCTAAACGTGGTGCTCAGGTTTTTCATGCTTACGCAGGACTATTGTGCGGCATATGTCGTTTTGGGGGGTTTCAGAGCATTCCATATCGGATTGGACGTGAAGTCGTTCAAAGTCGTTGTGGTCGCCCTCTTGGCACGTATTCGGACGGAGCTATCAGTGCCTCCGCCGAAGCGGGGGTCGCGATGGATTGACCGCCTCTTGGGCTGGAATGTGGCGAAGGACCTGCAAGCGCAGGAATTACCGAGCGAAATGATCGACAATTTCCTACACATTCCCTCCCAAACCCTCTCATCATCCGACGCGGATCCCACTGGCATGAAGAGTTTCTACCGCGTGCCTTCTAGCTATGCAATCTTGCAGCAGGTTGAGCCGCATCGGAGGACAAAGTGGGACATTGAACCCTTGGAGCGTTTGGTCGCGAGTGCTGCGCTAGCGGACCTGGAAAAGCGGGGGACGAAGCCAACAGAGGACGTTGCACGAGCAGTTGATTTGGCTATGGGAGAGATCCTACCTGAGCTCACCCCTGAGGTCGAGGAGAATCTGCTGGACTTGCGCCATCAGAGAAGCGCCCAGGATAGGATGCTTCGCCGCCGTAAGCTTCTCGAGGGCAAGAAGGCGCACCGTAGGAATGTTCTAGCAATACAGGCGTTGCGCTCCCGGAGATTACTGGAGGTTAATACCAGTGCTACCGTAGTTGGTGGCGGGACGCGAAAGGGACGTCGGCACAGGGTGACTACTTCAATCTGACGCGCATGTCGATGATTCGGACAAACCATTCCTCACTCATTTTCTGTTAATGTGATGCGCACATCAAGCTCATCCCCTCTACACTAATAGCACGCTACAGCTCTTGAAATACTCTCACCTGCTCACACCACTTACTGTACTCACGTCACATACTCCCCAATTCCTCTTCTGCTCGCCAACGATAGATATTCCAGTGTTGCAAACAGGCAGTTACTACAATATATAATCGAATTTAGGAATACAGGTCAAGTGCACCTGAACTTTCTCCGGAACTCTCGCCGAGCCATGAATGACTTCTACGCACGAAGTTGCAGGAACAAAAGCATCAGATTGACAGGCACTCCCGTGCTCAGTCATATTCTGAGTCATCCTGCTTGAAGGCAGCAGTGTAGGACAGGATAGTCCCATAAACAAGCCTACGAGATGGTTAGACACGTACTTCGTGGCCTCACAGACGAACTCACCCTCCGCCGACAATGGACATGACACACGCGCCTGGACGGATGATCTCCGAATGCGCGAGGACAAGGGGAAGGGAGAATCCGGTCACGACGATGATTGCTGTGATGAAACGACCGAGGTCTACAGGACCGGAGCCCTCGCCGAGGTCGGTCGAGAAGTCATCGGCGCCACAATGAGAGAAGAGGGCGTTGGGGAGGGGTGCAACAACGAATGTCAAGGCTAAGATTTAAATTCAGCCATGAATGTAGCTGCCGGAGAAAAGAGCTGACGCACCAACGAGGAGGGGCAACCAGTTGGACCACAGTGCACAAGACAGAATTATCATCAGAAAGCCGACGGCCAGCACGAAGGACAGGAGAATGACGGCTGGGACCATCCTCAGATGGGAACGGACTTTGTAGATGAGAGACATGCTCACTCTTGAGACCTGCTGCCATCTTTGTAGGGGGCGCTGCGTATTCGGGTTTGCTGTTGGCAGGAGGCACGCTCGGAATCGGCTGCGCGTTGAGCGGACTGCACAGCCACCGCACGTGATGCTGACGCGCTTCACCACGACGCGTCGACGCGCGAACTTGATGCGAGCAACTGGCTAGCTAAGGCTCCAACCATATCATATGTTTATCGTATACATACGGTCAATACCGTATTAATATAGTCACCGTATGTATACTTGTCGAGGCCTGCATACAGAGGGTAAATATACGGTATACATACGGTTTATTACAAAATTTGAGACAAAATTGAATAAATATTTATCTGGGACTGTTATGAGCAAAATTCGGCATAGGAAGCTTTCTGATTGGCTCCGACGGAGTGCCCGGGCCTTGAATCGGCAAGTCGCGGCTGTGGCACCACTAGTTTTAATTGGGCGCCGGCGCCGCAAGCCCTTCCTTTGCCTCGGATATACCACTGACACTCGTTTTCCTGTGCCCCTTCATCCCTCCGAGCTCGCCGAGCCCTGAAGCAATGGGTAATCACCGGCGGCCTTGCCTCAGCGAGCCTCAATACTCACCTCTGGCTGCCGAGTCTCAAACCCGGTCGAGACTGAGTACCGAGCTTTTGCTCAGCTCTTCGTGGTGTGCGGCAAAGCCCTTCAAAGGTACGTTCCTGGTCTCTCACTTGCCCTCTGATCATGACCCCGAAGGACAAGATCTCTACCAAGATCTCTGTCAACTCTAAAGACGCGTGGCAAGCCTTTGACGCACCTTTCAGCAGCGGCGAGGACTGCGGCCTCGGGAATGGGCATTAGAAATGCGTCGTATGGTGTAGCCTTCAAAATGTGGACATAATTGTCCAAAAACCTCGCTGCACTGCGCCGTGGTTTCTCAGCTGCATCAGTTGATAACAGAATCACAACATCGATGTAAGTTCGGCCGCCTCGAGATCCCACCTCCCTTGTTGAATCTGTTTTAATAGCACTGCTACAATAACATCTGGTCATCAAGTTTATCTCGGTATAACAACCTCGAGGGTGGACGCTGAGACCTACAGGATCGACGTGCGTGGTAGATGGTGAGCAATCGTGATCTGGGCGTGGCAAGGGTGTGGGCTGTCCGCACAACAGTACACAGGTCGCTAATGACCGACTTAGGCACGCTATAGGTCTTTCCCTATCATCGGGCGGATGGCAAGGGACTATCTCGTGTCTGCAGGACTCAAGCTCGGCACATTTGTGCTGATCTACTAGTCATCTACGGAGGTCTATGCAGGCGGAGACTGTATCGGAGGCCATGCCAACATGGAAACGGGTTGCGCAGCGGTCAACAACCCCGTACCACTGAACGCTATCCCCCCACCACGTTGGAGCGGATGTGCCTGGGCGGGACTCAGCACGTGCCAGTCCGCGGCCCATGGACCTCGGCATTATCT